>JAQIVZ010001890.1:0-26228 GCA_034700945.1 Arrhopalites spinosus
GACTTTTTGTACGTTTTGACCTGAAACTTTGGAACGGGTCAATATTTTTTAAAATGATGGACATAGTCGAAAAGAGGATTAAATTTGCCACAACTCATACGCTGTGACCATATAAAAATTCCCAACTTTGTAGCATGAAAAATGGATTGGAAAATGTACGAGGCAGATGCTAAAATATGAGCCTGAGCGATGATTTGAGCGTGAGTTTGAGTTGAGTCTGAGTTTTCGCTAAGTTCGCTTCTTGGATTCGGCCCTAAATAATTAAATTTAAATTTGTGAACCTTAATTAAAGTCCCTCTTTAATCATCTATTGTGAGTGTAGAGACACTGCCGAAAAAAAAGGATTAAGTTTTATATTGTATAGAAATTTTGATTAAACAATGGCTTGTAAAAATTCCGATACAATTAAAAAGTAAAATAATATATAATATAAAAAAAATTATAGTCTGTGCACAGGGGACACAGGATAATAATGGAAGGTTGAAAACTCAAACAAACTAAATTTTTCAAAATCTCTCTCTCTCTCTCTGCTCTACATTGAGAGAGAGAGAGAGAGAATATGAAAAGCGAGTGCACACGTTCATAAAGAGAGAGACTTATCACCCGACCTGTAATGTACATATTATGATTATAGGTAGACTGGGTAGGTAGAGAGTTAGTGTATACTTTTTGTAATACTTTATGGGGAAACAAGAATGGCTTTCCTCTTCACCCTCGCCACCGGTGAAAATTTTTCTTGAATGGAAACTCCTGAACTCGAGAGTTGAACTTAACCGAACCTCACCGTCGAATAATCCTAGAATACACAAAAGAGTCGCTCACAAATTTATGTCTGATTATGTCTCCTCCATGGGAATACGTACATAAATGGGTTACAAAGCTCCACAAAAATATCCACGTCCTACAGATATGTCTTATCCCTTACACTCTTTTTTTCATTATGTACATCAAATAATCATTCCACATTATTATACCTGATGATTCTCACAGTCATTGCATTGTCCTATCTCTCTCTCTCTCCTTGTACTCGTACATATTAACTAAATTTTTACAGACAGGGAGCTACGAGTACAACCACACTAAAAAAAGAGAGTTTCACATGTCTACTCATGTTAAGGGTCATATAATATTTTGTACATAGATTCTATGTTATAGTGAATGCAACTCATTTATTCGGAATATTTTGAAAAAAAAGAAGATATTATTTTTCAACGTGTACCTCCTCTAGTACAAATGAGAGAGAGAGACAAGCTCAAGTAAAAAATGTTATGACGGGTCTATTTTCTAGTTTTAACAAGACCATCATTTTCTCTCTTTTTCTCTTCATGTACAGATAGTTGGTCTAATTTTTTGAAAATTGTTCTCTTCGTATTATTTAGCAAATTGTACATATTTTTTTTCTCTTCTTCAAAAACCGTCACTTCACTTCATCGTCAAGATTTTCAAGTTTGTCTTATGTTTTTAGTCCTTACCTAGACTCTCTAATTTCTCAACTGTGAGTACAGAGTGGAGTGTACTATAATATTTGAATTAAGGGACCGTGGCTATGAAGATAGACAGAGAGAGAGAGAGAGAGAGAGAGGTTGAATATTAAAAGTGTGAAGGAACCCGTAACATATATAATAAATGTGATATGGTTCCCCATACTATTCTCTCTCTCTCTTCCTGAAATTCGGCTTCTGCCTCTGCTTCAATCTCACAATATATTTCTATATTCTTTTGTCAATCTAATATACTCCAAGCTATGAACATAAATATGCTTGAAAATTCCATGTCAGTTTCATGCACACATTTTTCTCTCTACAGAAGCTCCTATACATTGTACATATACATTATATAGTGAAAATCAAGTCTCTTTATTAAATACATATTTCAAACGTGCTTATCATTTCGTTTAGTTTCATATTCTCATGGGATCTCTTTCTATAGTTTGTGTGTACGATGTGTTTGCCTTTTTCCCCATGTAAAAATATGTTGTCAAAAAATTTCTCTCTCTAGCAAAACCTCCACACACACACACAACGTACCTGAATACTCTGATTGGACAAATAGTGAAGCATGAAGTATCTTTTACTACAGGGCTACATATGTACATTTTGTGTATGTATATAGTGTGGTTTATATTTTATAAATATAAAAATATGTACACAAATTAAGTTCACAGTGTTTAGGTGTCCAATAGACTCTATTTTTTGTGTTTCATGTACATACGTGTTATAAGTACAGGTAGACTTATAATATATATAGAGTACAGAGAGAGAGAGGGGGAGAAGAGAGAGAGGATTAAAATGCCAAGGGAGCACCCCTTGCAGAGCGAGAAGGGTCACACAATGAGCAATGGTAGACGCTTTGGCCCTTGCATTTTTGTTTGTTCCGAACCGACCAACATTTCAAGAGCTACTACCTCTTCCTATCAACTCTCTGTGTTGGGACTATATATATATATATGCACTAGAGGAATCCAAAACTTACGATTCAGCATACAAACTGAAAGAGAGAGAGAGAGAGAGAGAGAGAGAGAATAGTATACTACTTCACCTTTATAAATCTCACCTAGTTTTGTCTCCTTTGCCAACTACATAAAATTTAGTGATGTACATACTCTTCCTCATGATAGCACTTTTGCTTATAGATTTTTGGTCATAGTTGAGATTTACTTTTGGGTGTTTCACAACAAGGCCCCACTACATGAACATAGGGAGTACATACATGGACATCGTCAATGAGACCTCATGTACATACGAATGGTTCCTCTCTCTCTCTTGTCTATGGGAATTTTTTTCGGACCAAAGGACTCTCCCCTCTCTAAATGTTGATGCCTTGATGGTGATGCGACAGGAGTAAAGAAGAGCCCAGGTGTACAACTGCACAGATTTTAGGGTTCTCTCTTTTTCCTCATGATAAAATAGGGGGCATAAATTATTTTACAGGGGTTATACTGGTGGTCTCTCTCTGTTATATATATATTGGGACATGTAAAAGTTTACCGTGAGCGGGACACACAACACATACCATTCCATTCTGTCCCATCCACACCGATAACCATTAACCATTATGCATATTTTTTCCCCCGTATTTATGTACCTTCCTCACTACTCTTGATCCGAGGATTTCCTTTCCCATTCTCTATCTTGTAATTCTTCTACTCTGAGAATTATGGTCCTCTCTCTCTCTCTGTTCGGATATGTACACGAATTTTTCCCCCATAGTCACCCACATGACATGTACATACGGAGTGAGTAGTGGAGGATATAGCGATAAATACTCACAGGCATGAACCATTCAACGTTCCACGCAAAATTTTACCACGGCACAGAGAGAGAGAAAAAATCAAGGGGGGACTTCCAGCTCATAGAATTTCAGCTCTGCTTGGATTTCTATTTTTTTCAATCTCGTCAATCGTCCTCGCATTTCCATGCAATGCCTAGAGTACATTACAGTACATACAGAAATGACGAGGGGTGTGCAAGTGAAGGTGTCCATTATGTGGATTCACAAGCTTACATATAATACTTGATGTACAATTTCATCTCTTTTTGTACACCAGGAATTGTATTAAAACTTACTATTAAATACTGTACATTTAAGTCAGACAGTTACCAAATTTAAAATTTTTCACATGATTATAAATGTTGAATTTAAAACTAAATTGTGCATTGTCACCTAATTTCAATTACCAGCTTTCAGTTTTCAAACTTATAATTCAGGCATGAAGACTTAAAGGGATTATTTAATTTAAAAAAATATTATTCAAATGTTAAACGTTGACTAAAACAATTAAAATTATTATGCGTTCAAAATGTGCGTGTCCACAGTAGGAGGGAGAGGGCTACACAATAATAAAAGTTTCCTTTCTTGACTTTCCATTGATAGATTAATAAGCATGGGTCATTGTACATTTGTGTGTGTGTGTGTGAGTATAATAGTGAGAAATTTTATTTTATATTATATTTAGACTTTTGACACAGCCCACAAATAAATATATACAAATGTCCATAATGAGGAAAAAGGTAAAGAGAGAGAAAGAAAGAAAAAAAGGTACATGATATTTTTGCCATTTAACCTTGTACAATTCAATCCATTCAATATTAGAGATATGCCCTCATGTAAAATTTAAAATGGTTTTAGTGGTTTCAATTCAATGTCCACGTTATGAATTACTAATTAGATTAAATTCCAAATATTTATTCCATATAATACAATACTCAAAGAGATTTTCCTTTCTTTGTGTATTATCTCTAGTAAAAAAATAGGTACTCTATGTATTTTAAAACATTGTCAATATTTTTGTTTTGGGATCCATCACACATTACATAATGACAAAAAAATTGACCTTTTTTTTAAACCAATGTCCAAAATCCAAAATAAACTCGAGGATTTTAACCTTTTAAATAATAAAGAGAGAGAGAGGATGGTTCATACTTTTAAATGATTGAGTTGTTGGTTGTCGTGAAGAAAGTTTTTTTTTTGAATTGATGAGTTTCATATTTTGACAATATTAGTGTATAATAATGCCAAGGGTAGGTTTTTTTTTATTAAATCATCATGATTCACTATCTACTCTATAGAATATATTTAGGGTCTCACATAGTCAAGAGAGAGAGGCTATGTGATGTTCATTTAATCAAAATGAAAGGATAAGACAGCTCACACCAGGAGTTGTGAAAATATTTGCATTAATCTACAAGGATAGTGTTCCCAGACTAAAAAAAAGTAATCACAGAGAGTTGGATCGTTATTAGAAGCACACATGAAAAATACAAAAAAAAATTTCGTGTCATCCTCGTCGTGATGGAAATTGTGTACAGTGGTAAAAATGGCAACGAGAGAGAGAGAGAGAAGGAGTCATATCAAAAAAGTGCACAACGTTAATATACAAAATAAAATGTATACGCTTATTATTACAACTCTCCACAAATATAAACTTGGCTTATGGTCATTAGGAACTGGAGAGTAGGGAAAAAATGTGACTAGCATGACTTGGCTTGCCATGCCTCAAAGAGAAATTGACTGACTTCCTCTTGACAATAAATTTGGAATTTGAATGCTGATGACCACGTCGGCTATCCCGGCGGATGTGGCACGTTATGGTCGAGTCAAATGAAGTATCTATAATATATATCTCTCTCTCTCTCTGTGTGTGTGTGTGTGTGTATCATTTAGAGTAAACTATTTTTAAAAACATATCCACTACTACTCCTCCTTATTTAAAACTCCGTTTCTCGATTAAACTATAATATTATGAATAGAGAGAGAGGGAGAATCCCTTATTATATTTGCACGACTAGTTACATTTCCCTACTTGACTTACGCTCCAACAAATTTAGAGTTTTTTTGAGTCTCATACAATATGTGAAAAATTATATATAAAAAACTGTACTGTACTGTGAGCATATGAATCATAATAAATAAAAGGATAAAAATCTTCTTCTCTTCTGTATGATGCTTCAGATTTGAAATAACAGGGAGACACATACGAGATTGGGATATGATACATGGCAACTTTATACATAATGGAAGGTTAGATCATGTTGGAGTAGTGAGCAACTGGATAGATAACAGAAGGTAAAAAAAATGTTTAGTGGAGAGATTGACGATGATGAAGATCAGATGCTAAAAAAATATAGAGTTAAAGGGGAATTAGAATACGTTTGCGTATTTAGTTCAGTTGAGTTGAGATCAAACGGAAGTCCCACAGGATAGGAAATACCTAAGGTGTGGTCACCAGCTCAGTTCGACTCGAAAAAACAACATGAGTACAGATACAGATACACCTCTCAACCTAAGTTACACCGCATACTTAAAAATCTAAACACATAATAAATACCTTTGCATATAATAACTATGTCCACTCTTACTTCTTCTACTTCCTTTCCGGCTTCATCATCACGTGCTCAATGAGATGAGAGAGAGTCGGAACATTGCACGCGAACTCTAATATTTGATTTTAGTGCATTAGAGTACATACGAAAAAAGGGGGGATATGATGATATGATATGAGAGTACATATCGCAAAAAAAGGAGGAAGAAAATCACGCCAAAAATCAAAGAATGAAACAGAAACAGATTCCGGTACACGCAGCCATATAAAATAAAACATGTTTTATTACATTTACGTGTAAACTGGCTATTGTTTGTTAGGCGCTGTTTGCACGGTTATTATAAGAGTATTTCTATTGTCTCCCCCCTTGGGTATCTGTATATTATGTATGTGTGTACATACAGCATGTAGTATTATGATATAATAAATTTATATGTCAATTTTTTCATACCCTCTAGCAAATAAGATACATACTGTCTCTCTCTCTCTCTCTCTCTCTGTGATAGTACAGAGTACGATGAATGTACATAAAAAAAAATTTCGATTCTTCACCGTGGGAATTTCATTGCTAACCCTTTTGAGAGTGTATAAAATAACTATTGCACCCCCTGTCAATACACAACCCACCTCTGCATGGTTCCTCACATGGGTAATACCGGGAGCCAAGTTTTTTGAGACGAGTCTTTTTTTTTCATTCCTCTACTCTCTCTCTCTCTCTCTCAGCACAGGTATGACAATCAACAAACTAAAGCTCTCAAGTTTTTGGTATGGACCATGGACGACGAATATGGAAGGTAATATTACTTCAGTGGCCTGCAATGAACCCATAGATCAATTCCTGAATTTCATGTCTGCATGATGATTTTATGATTATATCCAACTATCATGCTATATTTTTTTCCAACTTATTTTTATGTAATCATGCCCTCATGCATCGTCTCTCTCTCTCTCATTCCCACTCTTTGTCGATAATTCATGATAAACATTGATGGCGTCATACATTTGAGTGTGTGTTTGTATATGTATATGTAATATTACATGTATTATCAATTCAAATTTAGAGTTTGAGAATATAACAAGCTTCCGTTTATTCAAACAGATTTAAAGAGACACATTTGACATGCCATATTTTTATAGAGTATCAAACCACATTTTATTTTTTTACGACCCATCAAAATAATATTCATCATTCCTAAATAACATGTGTATACCATATATTCTACATTTTATACTTTGTGTCAATGTACAAGTTTTTATTTTTGGACTTTGTCGTGTACCAAGTACTTTAAAAATATTTTTTTTTGAATTTGCAATCATTTTCATTATAAATATTCACAATACAGAACAATAAAAATGCATAAAAAATTCAATTTCGAATTGAAATAAATAAATAATTTTTTCTAGAAATAAAAACTATTTTTAATTTAAATAAATATACAAATTAAATAAACTTTACTATTTGTACAATGGACATGGACTTGATCCAGACTATCATATTTTTAACCACTTTTTTTGTACATTTTAAATCACAGATTTTAGTTTAATAAAAAATACCTACAAAAAATTAATTAGATTATTCAACATAAATATTTAAATGATAAACATTGAATTTAAAAAAAATTGTCAACTGTCTTTAGTAAAGAAAAAAATTGTCTTTGACATGAATGGGATACTCATATAATGGGATGAGAGTAAAAAAAGTGTCCTTATTCTCATTCTTCCTTCTACACATGAAAGAACGAGTGTGTGTGCACAAGAGTAAAAGCCACAATATTTGACGTTTTGTTTGCTTCTGTCATGTTCCGTGCTCGTATCTGTACACGTAGTCTGATATATATGAAGGGAGCTACAAAATACATAAGTACTCTCACTGGATATTGAATCCGGTAAAGGTCAACGTAGATCGGGGAAATTCGTGCAAGCCACTGGAGCGTAACATTATATATAATATATATAATATTATATTTTCCTTGTCTTCCCATTCCCATCCCTCGTAATTTTGAGCTTCAAGGGAAAAATATACAGGAAGCACTCAAGTACTCTCTTACCTTTATTATTTTTATATATTTTTTTTTCATCATAACATCATCCTTATATTATCCATATATAAAGTATCCATTAATCCATATGGACATTTTATATTATTGGGGATGAGAAACAACATCTCAAAAATGTTTGAAACGACTTGAAGCTTTTCCCAATTCTCTCTCTCCCTTCTTTCTCTGAGGGGTTACAAAGGCCCGTTCACTTTCAACTGTCAATCTCTTCCTCAAGTTGTGTCCCTCAGATTTTTGTGATTGTTTTACGTCCATTTCCTTCTCACGGATTTCCATGTCCACTGTAGACTGTACATAGTACTCGTCCTCTAGGCTACCTAAGCCTTCCTTGTAGATTTTCGTCTTTCTCAGAGCATCAAACAAGTCCCGAGACTTTTATGTGTAATCGTTTGAAACACCGGATTGAGGTCACTTTTATTCATCCTTCGTGTACTCTTTTGATCCTCGTCACTTCCGTGAGAGCTTCGTCATGGGACAATGTTCAAAGTTGAGTCTGGAATTAAATAAAAAAATAAAGAAATTTTTAAAAAATATTGTTTGCTGGTTTGGTACATTGCAATATATTTGTAAAATTTATAAAATGAAAGCTAAAACCTATACAATGTTAAATATAGACAAAATGTAATAAAAATCTAAGGCTTCTTTTTTCAAGGCCCTTTTTGTATTCTACTATCTATTAGGGTCAAGACACAAATTAAATGAACGTCATTAGGTAAGTCATTGGCGTAATAAAAAAAATATTTATACGCCCAATGTCCTACTACCAAAATTATTGCCTCTGTTATGCTCCATCTCATGACCCTAATTTATCCTCAATCAAAGCTCATAAATTTTGGCCCGCCCCCTTTTCCCCCCGTCACTCTGTCATTTATTTTGTGTGATGGGTCAAGAGATTTACATGGAGTACAAAGTTTTGATTGATTTTAAACCAACATTAAATTGATAATTCTAAAAGACTTGAATCAAACTCATGCCTCATTTTAACAGATAGTCTGTAATTTATAATAGAAAGTGACTTTCATAAGTAAATTATAAGTAATAGACAATTTGGGTGTTGAATGAGGCTATTAAAGAGAATGATATTATATATTATGGTACCTGCAAATAACTAAATAACAGTGTCGGGAAAACAAAAACAGAGAGAGAGAGAGACTTTCAGGTAGAAAGACCATGAAAAAGTCCATTTATATTATTATCATGTAGGTACATGTTTTTGCAATTGCTCTCGTCCTCTACTAATAGAGAGAGAGAGAGGGATGAATCAGTGAGGCAGTATAAGTAATGAGGCAGGTACACACTGAGAGGCTAATGGTAAAAGGACCAATTTCCCCTGGGTATATTATTATTTAGTACAAACTTGCCCACAATAAAGACTCTCTCTCTCTGTCTGTGGTACATATTAAAGTTTTACCTGTTTCAAAATCAAAAAATATGTTCAACAAGATTACCCATACTAACGTAACTCATATTTGTATCTCTCTCTCATGTACAAAACTTTCAGCAAAGTATTTGTATCTCCTAGTGAGAGAGAGAGTTTGTTGGAAGAAGAGAAGAAAAAAAGGTAGTTTTGGAACATTTCAAACTTTTTTTTTGGTGAAGAAACAGAAGCTTTAAATTTATTTCGAGTCCTGTCCACTACCCACCAGCCTCTTCCTCTTACTACCGACAGTAAACTCTGAGAGCCCACACATAGACAAGTCTCTCTAAATTTACCTTTTATTGTAAAAATATTCACTCTGACTTGTTTCAGTTTCCAAAAATTTTTCGGTCCCTTCAGTCATATGGGCCAACGACCACGAATACACGAATATACAACAAGCCCAATTATGACAACTTGTATATTATACATATATATAAGCAAGTTGTGTGTGTATATTCTAATCTCTTGCAAAAGGTGTACACTGTACAGTGTACAGGTAATAAAGTACAAGGTGTATTTATATTATTGTTTTACACATATACACTACACACAGTTTACGGTTGAGCGAAAGTATCAACCTTTAGAAAAAGTTTTGGCCTTAACGAATAAAATAAAGAGACAAGAAATATATATAAAAATGTACATACCGTAAACTCTCAATTAAGCGCCCACGTGGCCCTGCACATAGTATACCCATATAGATAACATGAGTACTACATTTATGATTATTATTATGGCTCAAACTTAACTATTTGTCCAGAACACTTTGAAGACATATACCTTGTTACAATTTGTTTCTTTATTTTTACCTCAAAATTTCAACGACACACCGTCTGTCAAACTCTCAAACTTCTTTTTTTTGAGTGAGAGAAACGACCAAAAATTACTAAACTATTTATTTTTGCTTGTAAAATTTCAAGAAACAGGTGTTCCACCACACTTTTTCAATAGACTCTCTAATTTTTGTTCTCTTTATCTTTTATTTTACACTTTTAAACTTGTTTCAATTCCGTTATTTCTCTTTTAGTAAATTTAAATACCTTGAATTTATTAATTCATACCAGAGAGAGAGAGAGAGAGAGAGAGAGAGACAATTATCTGTAATCTGTTTTTACATGTAAAAATTAGAGTCTAGTAATAAATAAATTGATCAAATCATTTGAATTTGACACAAAAGAATTTTAGTCCCGGATAAAATTATTATGAGAGATTATGAGAGACACTAACCCAAAACTTTAATAATGATTCATAGTCATGAATAAAAGTTTGTTTTCAAACAGGGGGGCAAAAAACTTTTTTCTCTTTTTTTATTGTCGTCGTCAACAAAAAAAATAAATGGTCATGTATGAAAAAAAAAAAAATATCAGTATATTGTATTACAATGATGATGAAGTGGGTATTGTTCGGGGTGTAGAGTACATAGAATTGTTATGGATGTGAATGTAAAAGGCCTGAAAAATATAAATACACTTCTCTGCCTTTAATTTTTATGCAAAAGGTCAACTACAAGAGGAGACTCTCTTGTATACCCACCAGTACCACAAAAATAGTCCTCTCTCCCATGTCCCATATAAAAAAATATGGATTACACAGTATAAATTCTATTTTTCATAAAGGAAGGTGCCATAACACTGACTATGTAGCTGTACAATATGGAAAGCAATTTTATTCTCCAGTGAAAACATCAATGAAGTAAGAGAGAGAGAGAGAAAAAAAGTAACTGGATAGCCAATAAAAGTAAATAGGATCAACATAATCACTAATGGTTAGTTGAGTTTTTACAATGGTTAGTAGATAGACAGATAATATAATATACATGGTTCATCCACATATAAAAGTTAAGGGAAAATTCAAAGGAGAATCAGCAGGACAAAAACAGGCGTGAATAAAGCTATTGAGGACTTAAGCAGCGGAGGACAGTGCAACAAATAATAAATAATAATAATAGTCCGCATCGCTTTTCTATAAAAGAATAAACAAGACTCTCTCTCTCTGACATAAAACAGGTGACCGACCTACCTCCAAAATGCACTTTACCTTTGTTTGTCTACTTATTACCAAAAAAAAATGTCTATACATTATCCATCTTTATCACTAGAGTTTAAATTGACACCTAAAAACTATGGAGATGTTAACCCATCATTATCATTATCATTTATCCATGCAAAAAATAATAGTGCGAATGTCAAGCCCATTTATTCTTTTTGTATGGCTCATCAGTCTTAAAATGGACTTGACAAATTATTACCAAATAAAGTTTGAAGACTTTGGGATGTAGTGGGTTTTAAATGAGACAATTAGCAAGTATTTAAGTATTTATTTTTTTAAAAAAGGTAAATTCTATAACAATAATCACAAGCCTTGTTTGCCTTTCAAGTTAATTCTTTTTTTTATTACAATAGTAATCTATTATCATAAAATTTGGGCAATACAAAAGCACCTGTTGTCTCCTTTTCATAAAGACTTTTTTTGTAACAACTAACATGGTTTTTTTTCTTGAATGAAAGTATTATAATATGGACACATTCAATAAAAAATATGAAGAGAGAGAGAGAGAAAGCGAAAAGTAAAATCCTCTATGACCCGGCATCATGGGGTGATATTATATAGAATGAGGGATTTTGAAGGAACAAGAATAATATCTCTCAATATGCCTCAACAATGTATCTTTTATGCATTTTAGAATTTATATTACAAAAGAACTTTATACATGTGATTTCCATGTATTCATCATGGAAATAATGGAAGCACGTTCTTTCGGTTTTTCTTGTTTACATTCCCTTTTTTTCCCCATTTTGTTAGTGTTTGATCCATGTTCCATAATAATATAAAGAAATTTCTAGTCTAGTGTGTCACTTTATTTTACATGTGGATACGCATATTAGACAGAGTAGGACAATCATATTGGAAACTTTAATCCGTTGTCATAGACTCTCTCTCTCTCTCTCTCTCTCTCTCTGTGGAATCAAAAGAAGTCTGGAAAATAAGAGGAAACACTTTTTCCATTCATTGGAACTGCGTGTATGCCAAATAAAAAAATGTGTCCCATTGAAATAGTAATCACTCGCAACTCAATAAAGGGAACAATGCTCATCTATTCAATGACTAATGTCTCTTTAGAATCAAAACAGTAAATAACCAAACACACCTTTAATCACATTGTCTCTCTCTCTCTCTCTCTAAAACATTGTACACATTTAATTTGTTGACTAATTGATTTTCATCCTCTATACAATTTATTCTATTTTCAAAATATCTCTCTCTTACTTTCTCTCTCTCTCTTTCATTTATCAAATGAATGTAGTCAATCACAATTAATTAATTATCAATTTATGTAAATTAACTCAATTGTTTTTCTATTATTTTTATAAAACATTTTAAAATTGTATGGTACTGATTCTAATTGCACAATCCACAATTTAATTTTTTAATTTTGATGTAATTTCTTTTTTTCAAGTTGAAAATAAATCCCCACAATTGTCAATAAAAAAAAGTATTGTGCAAAAACCCATAACCTTCCTCAAAAATAATCCCAATCTAATGGAGAAAGTTTTTTTTTGCATTTTTTCCATTGAAATTCGGCAACAAAGTAGAGTGCAAAAATCCCACCATTTTCTCTTGACAAAAAAAGTCTTGTATGTATTTAAAATTTGAATACGATTGAATGGACTCAAGGCACACAGCACAGAGAGAGAGAGAGAGGAGAGAGAGAGAGAGATGAAACTACATTATAGAATTTTAGTCTGGCTGAATTCAGAAATTGGTTTGAATAGAATGCAACACTTTTTTTTCTCGGAGGGGCAATTCTCATTTTCAATAAGAAGATGTTACCTCCATCATATCATCAAAAAAAGCGAAGTATTCTCAGTGTGACTATATTATTACAAGAGAGCCATGATAATGTAAGAATCCTCTATATTTTATACATACCAAAAAAATAAGACTTTTCCTTTTCTTTCATACATGACAATATATTCCTCCATACTCATAGAGTGAAGAGCCTATGTATAATAATACTGTACAATGATATGATATGACAATGTATTTCATTTTGTTCCTGTTTTTTTTTGTCAAATATGCGTATGCGGAAAAGACGAGACTTTACAATGGATTTGTGTGTAGTAGTAGAGTAGGTAGTACTAAAGAAAAAAAAGGATGTTAAGAAAAGAGGGGGGAGGGGGGTGCAAGAAAAAAAGTAGGGTATACAAGTTTTTTGGTGCACATTGCATAAAAGAGATATCCATGGAACATGCAGACTATAGAAAAAAAGAGAAAAGAGATTGAGAAAGAATAATAATCAACACAATAACTGCATCAAAATGGAAGTTGCACTTGCACTTCCACAGCACCTTTTATCATTGTGATGATTATTGTATTCAAAAAAAAGAGAAGCAATGTGCCACCACCATTCACTCTTCTATGTACTACACATTCCATTATGTAACATTCATAATAGTTTTTGATGCTATGATATGATACTCTCTCTCTCTGTTCTATTCTGTTTAGTCTATTATTGCTCGTTTTATTTAGTAAATAGATGCGCCTTTAACTTGTTTGTAGTTTCTATGAAATCATAATAATATTATGTGTCTAGTGTAAAATCTATAGAGAGAGAGAGAGATGTGCGTAAATGTTTATTGTGAAGGTAAGTTAAGTACTAAGTAATCCATTGTATTTTGTATTGCATGCGTATTGTATTGTACTACTACTACTACGTGTGTGTGTGTGCTTTTCCTAGCTACAATGTATTGTATTGTATTTTGGTATTATGATGATGGTATTGTGTTTTTAGAATGAATGGATGCACCTATTAATCGATGCTCCTTTTATTTAGAGTCAAAGCATTTTTTTTCATAGGTACATTCTTCTTGTGGACTCTTGTCTCTAAAAAAACGTGTGTCTCTCACACTCCCTCCTCTGTTTACATCTCTCCTATATATATATATATAAATGCAGTTGCTGTTGCAGCAACAGTCATTTATGTATATTTTATGGATCTCTTCTTCTTCTTCTCTTGAACAAATTGGTGTCCCACTATTGTACTCTTAAAAACTGGTCTGTATTAAACACAAAACTAATGCCTTTTCATTTTACAAGTGTGTGTGATTTCATTGTTAGATCAACTGCCCTTTATTCCTTCCTTTGGAATAGGTCAAGTTCCCATTTAAATTGTGTCAATGAACTTAAGGAGTACAAGGCAAATTATCTCTCTCTCTTTTTGTGTGTCTATTCAAATTCAATACACTTGAACAAATTTTTCCCCCTTTGAGTTGTATTATGAGTTGAAAACAATGCAAATGACTCGTTTCAAAAAGCAACTTATTCAAACAAAATGGAAACTTGTACGCATAATCATGTCAGCATCCTTTTATATTAATCTTAACGTAATCTTTTCTTGTCTTGACAAGAATTTACACTGGAGGAGGAGGAGATAGGGAGATAGTTTTAAAAAGAAACTGGATTTTCTTCATGTTTCTTTTCCTCAAACAAAACCTTGAATATTATTAGTATTACATACAAGCAAAACTTTTCCCTACAATATTTTCTTTCATCTTTTTAATTTGATATTACTTATAAAATAGTACATGCATATGTTTTTTGTATACAAGAAAAAAAGAGTCAAGATAAACAAGGCCAGATTAATGTAGTGTGACTATAGTTAAAAATTATTTTTTTTGTCACAATTGTTCTTCCTCAACTCATTTGTACTTGTACAAGTTCAAATTTTGTGTGTGTAGTATCTGTATCTGTGACTATATTTAAATTGTAAATATTTTCACAGCATGCAAAAAAAGGGACAAGGATAGAAATTTGTATCAAAAGTGTAAAGTTATGAAAAAAGGGAAAGAAAAGCTGATATGAACGGCCACCATGGACATTTTATATAAAATTCATATAAAATATTAAAGATATAACACGGAAGACGGTTTTTACATTGGAAAGACTAGGAGTAGAGAGAGAGAGAGAGAGACGGGTTAGGATTCGTGTCCTGCAGCGTCGGAATATGATGATGACTATTATTGAGTTGAATGTTGTATAGAAGAGAGAGAAAAAAAAGTGTATGGTGAATATGAGAAGAAGGAACAGGATAGGACATCGCATCATAGATTCATAGTGGAAATCGTAGAGTCGATTGACAGGAAAAATGATAAATTATCAGTAGTGCAAGCCTCGAGTCAGCGAGACGCTTCCAACTAAAGTAAAAGAGCCTAGTGACGAAGAGCTTTGGGTCGATTTTTTCGCCAGTATTTAGGGATGGAAAGGAGCTTATAGATTTTGTGTAAAATTCATGATAGTGATGGGTTTCACGCTTCTCAAATCCCGTCTCTCTCTCTCTCTTTATATATTAACTAAACAGAGAGAGACTGTCTATGTACTCATCATTTCCCAATATTCTCCAAGCCGGTGGTGAAATTTATTGCATACATAAAACCATCCTCATGATGTACATGTACATGTGCTCATGGAAAATACATCTCACATCTCTCTCGACCCCTCCATCCGTCTCAGTCAGTCACCACTGTCTAAATCTATTTTTGATCGGTCATCCTCATCCTCATCAACATTTTATCAACTTGCGAAATCCATGTCTATACAGATAAACCATCTCTCTCTCTCTCTCTTCGTCTCCACACAGCCCAATGTAAAACTGTAAATATTTTTATCACATCATCTTTATATTGAGTAACTTGTATACATGTACGTGTACTGTATAGATTCTTCACTGGTTTGCTTGCACTATTAAATATTTCATATTTTATATAAGTTATAATATTATTATTTTATAGCATCTTTTGTGAAATTCAGTTTTTCCAAATGGAATATTTTTTGGTACATCACTGTTCACTTTTTGGGGGGCTTAGACAAAGATTGATAATTTTAATTTTGTTTTATTCTCTAATGAAGAATCTCTATTGGGGTAGTATAATAATAAATGAAAAGATTTTTTATATTAATTTAATTTAAATTCATTATCTATAGCCAAGAGAAAGTATTTTTCTTTTCTTAAATAATAAAATTAAACAAGGACATTTTATTGCTCCATAAATTTTGTACAGAAGAGTTAAAATGACTTGTAAATTTCAAAATTTTGATGGTTACGAGTAATTCTAGTATTCCAACAACTTTTTTATAATAAATGTAAGAGAATAAAATGATTACATCGGTAAACGCCTTAAATATTTACATTCATTTACAATCAAACAAAAAAAACATGTTTGAGATTTTCTCAACCGTTGAGGTGTTATAATATTTTATCCCCATCAAAATTCTCTCTCTCTCTGACTTGGCTCCAACTTATGTGGCCCTCCCCCATAAATAATAATAATAATGTAAAGATATCATTAAAAAGAAAACGTGTAACAATTTTTTTAAACTAGGATGAAAAACTCCTTTCTAATGGGACACTCTGTCGGTGGCTTTGGGTTGTTTGAATATTATAATTTATTATTTATCACATATTTTATTATAAATTATAATGTAACTTAACATCATGTGGTGGAACAAGTACAAGAGAGAGAAAAAACTCGTGCCAACTTCATTAAACACAAAAAGAAAGACACATAATGTAGTTCTATTATGAATTGCAAAAAAACACGATTAAAAATAAAATTAGCTACCTTACTAGATATTAGCTATCTTGGTTCATAAAACATTAAATAAATGTGTGTAATTTAATTGAGTCGAATGCATTCAAGTGGAGAATTTAAATTTGAAAATTGAAACATTACATATCTGTATAATAATCTAGTTCATTTATATATTTAAATGAACAATTTACAAAATTCTATTTGAATATCTGCACTACAAATAAAAGTTTACGTTATGCTAGGCTAGTCACCTTGTAGACAGAAAAAAAAACATTTTGTATATTTGTGAAAAGACACAAACTAAACTTTGTTAAGGTGTTAACAGACATTCACTAAAATTATTCTGACATAACGTGTCTCTCCTTTGGCAAATGCTATGCATGATGGCCATTGCATTTCTTTAATTTTCTTGAACAGACGGAATTTTTTTTAATTTTTTTCAATCTATAATTTGTAATTTAAATTATTTTTGACAAAGTTTCATGAAGTACACAAACCCTCAAAAATTTAATAATGTGAATCCCCTTCAATAAAAAATAAAAAATTTGTACTTTGATAAATCTTTATAATTATGAATCCTTGGACATTTCAGAATATATGTACATAGGAATATTATCTGTATAACATGAAAGAAATAAAAAATGGAATCACAATTATACTCAACTCATTTTGCTTATACTGTACACTTAATAACAACTCACATACATAGAGCTAACTACATGAGGCAAGATTGGTGGTGGGGGCTTGAAAAAATCCAAGACACGAACATTCCAAGTTTATTTATAAGGCCTTGAGTAAGTACTTAAGCCAATATTTAATATCTGCAGTATACACATATATATATATAACATAGTACAACATGGTACAAGAAGGATATATAAAAGTGTTATAAAATACATTCTTATAAAGATTCACGGACATGTATACTTGTATGATTAATGATGATTTCTAAAAAGCTACCGGCTTTTTTTTTCCATCTCTCTCCTTTCTTTCGCCATGTGATTTGAAGTGAAGTGAGTGAGTGAGTGCAAGTAGAAGGATGGATGGATTCTAGTGAAGGATCTCTGTTGAAGAACAGAGACCAAAAGGAAGGGAATGTAAAAATCATGATACATAATATAATAAATATACTACACCCGAGTCTCAGCTCTCTTCCACACTAAACCATCAAGAAGGAGAAGGAGAAAAAATAGGCGGAGTAGGACCAAACAGAGAGAGAGGGAGAGCCTATATTTAGTATATATAGTATACATTTTCTATAATATTTATTTAAACACGCAACTTTTTATACAAGTCATGAATCAAATATATATAGTCTTTCTGTCTCTAGGCAGACACTCCTAGTAACATTCATTTGAGTCAAGACTAAACTTAACTACTAAGACTCTCCTACCAAAAAATATAAACGAGCACATAGACTTTACTCTTCGTATCCCCACACTATTTTTTTTATTATATTCTCCGTTTCTAACCTCCTTTAACAGATCCACTACATGAGAATCATTTTTTTTGAGACTCTAAAGGTTGTCAAGTTATTTTCGACAACCATCCCATTCCAATGTACAACCCTAAGTCACGCTCAACGTGGGCAATATTTTTAAGAAAAAAATAAATAATCACAAGCAAAAATTGAATCCTTGTGAGAACTAAAAATGCCGTAATATTTTTTTGCGTAATATTTTCCATATAACACTTTGTACATATCTGTAAAGAGTCTCTAGTGAAAATCTCATTTTTTAAATATATAAAAAACAGAGGATTAATGAATCTTAGGGGTAGCTGAGCTGTAGGGGTACTTTAGAATTCATTATGGTGTATGTGAGAAAATTAAAAGAAAAGATAAAAGGAACATCTCTTCTTCAAAAATCTCTCCCTGTGTGTGTACACTGTACAGATAGTGGTAGAATATTCTTTACATAAAATTTAGTACGTGTGAATTACATAAGAGATCAATACACGTGGAGTGTACATAAATAAATTGGTGGACTTGAATGATTGTCAATGAATGTCAACCAAGGAGGAAGAGAGGGAGGATGAAGGGTAGGATTGGGGTTAAATAAAAGGCAAATAAATAAATCTATGGCTGGGTTGAAGCGGTTTTCAAAAAAAATGTGGGAGAAGGCTCATGTGGAAAATTAAGTTAAAGACAATCAAAATAATGGATTTATATAGACTGACTCTTTTACTATCTCTCTCTCTCTCTAGAGTCAATCAAGTCAACTCCAGCTAAATCGAATCAAATCACATCATCGCCTTGTGTCTACTCTTCATCCAACAGAGATACTCTCTCTCTCTCTCTCTCCCCTTCAGTATGTTTAGAATGGGAGCCATATGTTTCCATTCGAAATTAGGAACTAGTCAGCCGTGTTTCTCTACAGATTTATCCAGACCTTGACATACACACAGACACAAGTCACAATCACTATTTGACTGCATTTAAACTATAGTTAACTCCGTATCTAAATCCCTTCATCTTTTACAAAAACAGATTTGAGAACCTTGACAATGGTTCTACATGAAATGAATCAACAAACACACACACACATGGGCTGAAATGATGCGATACTTTTTTTCATCCCCAAAAAATAAAATGCTCTATATTTGTACAACTCAAGTCAACTATTGCAAAGTACAAACTTATATGAAAAAAAAAGATAATGAAAAGTGAAATTTGATTAAATAACTCTCTTCATTTTGATGTACATCTAAAAGTAAAGTCAAACTATATAACTCGCCTGATTACCCGCAACTTATACAGATTGTGCAAGACTGGTAACTTTTGTACAGATACATGTATGGAAAATGATAGGATTTATATATAAAAGTTAGAGGCTCTCGAGAAAGATGAGAGAGACGTTTTTTGGGGGAATGGAGTATGTGGAGTTGTACACATACTCCATGTATTAAATTCTTTTAATACTAATACAGAGAGAGAGAGAGAGAGAGAGAGGCCAAAGGCAAACGTAGTGAATAGAATTGGCCGACTGGATGAACTTAACTGAATGAAACAGAATAGGCAAAGAATAGAGGCACCCGAGAGTGGGCAGGACAAAAGCCGCATTTTATTACATTAACTGAAATGATTATGACAGTCAAGTGCATATCCCATCACACACTCCATATCTCCATACTCTCTCTCTCTACCATTAGGCAAGAGTCTCTTCCTCTCTACGACGACGCCACATGGACAACCCCCAAGTACTAACAAATACATACTCAACTGTGGAAATAAAACAGACTCTTCTTGTTACGACAAATTATTGGTCTTATAATAAATGTGTCTTGATATACCTCTTCAGCATTATTTTGGGCCATATGACATCCCCATTATTACACACGTGTCCTTAGTCCCTCAAAATATAGACACATCCACTCCTACTCTTTTACCCATACCGTAAAATCATTTTATCTAATTTAGAGTCATTTTTAACACGTAAAATATTCATATTTAGAATTTATAAAAGAAAACTAGTTATGATGAATAAAACAAGTGCATTGTGCATTACAATTTTTTTTATTTGTTAAAATCGATTTTGTTTGGAGTCCTTTGAGTCTTTGGCATGAGCTCAGAGTGAACATTGAGAAGTCGGCTATGACGGAAACAACGTACTTGACTCAAGATCACTTGGCTGTGTGTATACTAACTATTGCCCTCATCCCAGTATCCTCAATACATATAAACTCCATTTGTACTACAATGCTCCCACCATTTTTTTTATTCTAATGTCAACAAATTTCTCCATTTATTTTTATCAAAGGTGATTTAATACACTGAGTTTTTCCATCTTGTTGTTTTATAAATATTCCCCTCCATTTTATGACCCTCTCTCTCTCTTGTAGAAAGTAAGGGCAGAAAAAAAGCACATGCTTTTTTGAGACTATTTCTTATTTTGGCAAGTCCTCAAAATTTGGATCAATTTGGTAACCCAAAGTAATAGCCACTATATTTTGAATATACATATCGATAAAACCATCGATCCTTCATCGATCCTCTTGACCGAGCATGAAAGTTTTTGCCGCATAGGTAACAATATATAAAAAATAAATATAGAGAGTATTTGTAAAAAATGATGTAAAAAAAAGATTTGTTATAAAATACAAATATTCTGTACATATAAATATACAAAAGAAAATGTTAAGAATATATCCCTCTTATTTTATATGGCTACATAATAATAATATTGTACATGAAAGTAAAACTCGGTCATTTAAAAGATGAAGTTTGACAAAAAAACTACAATACAAAAAAGGGATAAGCTCACACATGTAATGTTTAAGACTATTTGAGCATAATTCACGACTTTTTTTTATGTGGATGCCCACAAATGACAAACTATAACGGCTATGTGTTTTTTGTGTCTGTGTGTGTTGTGTTACTCATTGGTTCTCGTGTTATCGCTGATCAATCACATTTCTCGTGTGGAAAGAGGCGTTCTTAACCATTTAACTTATCAAATGAGAAATACCTTGACGTCGTACATTTTTTCCCAATGACAGTCAAGTCGACGAGATGCACGAATGGTTTATTTCAGAGTGTGACCATCAACACAAACAGACAACCGACGGCATTATATAAAACTACATGTCAGCACAACTAAGAGAGAGAGAGAGAAAAAGATAAAACGTCAAGAAAAAATCATCCCGCCCTCATACACGAATATATTATACATAATAAAAACACACATTTCATTACCTCTCTTCAAGCAATTCAAATTCATGGTGGACCTACTCTTACAGATAGAAGAAATAAAGTTTTTTTTTTTTTGGTATTACGTAATACTTATTGCTATTCATTTGACATGTATTATCCATCTGTTCCTCCCATTTTAGAACATTGCACATATTTATATTTATTACAGGATGATGTCAGTCCATATTATACTAAATATTGTGTGTGTGTCTTGTTTCTTGGATCAAAATTTTTTTTGTGTATAGTCTCACTCAGTCCTCAGATATTATATTTACATATGTATATAAAATATAATACCAACTATTTACCTACTAATACAAATGTGGACAGAGAGAGAGAGAGAGAGAGAGAGAGAGAGAGAGAGAAAAGATAAATATAAGGACTACGTCTATCATTGTAGTTCAATGATGTATGGTGTAGCCACTGAGGGTCGAGAGAGAGAGAGAGAGAGAGAGAATTTGAGGCTCTTTGTCTTCAATAATGACAGGTTTCCCTCGGGTAGTCCATGATTAGTGAAACAGCATCGCGTACACATTCATTCCATACCGGACACAACTTTTTCTTTTCGGTGACGATCATCATATTCATCATGATGATGGGCTGAGGGGACTATATCAAAACTAAATTGACGACCTATTATGTATTATTATATATGTATATTATTCCACCAATGTCTAACTATTACTTATATTGTTCTCCCATCCCCCCTTCTTCTTCCCTCTCTCTCGTATTTAGTACACGTTGCAAATGACTCTCTCTCTTACAATTTCTAAATTTTGATTTTGTACAGCCATATAGTCTAAATTTGGAATGGAATCACCTAGAAATTTTTGTTATGTTTGAAAAAGGTGGAAAGAATTTTTTCATGTCTCAAAATTCCTATATCTAATTCATCTCTCTCCTCTTTTTTATACAAAATGAGAGAGAGGAGGACAGACAGTTAAAGATGGATTTTGTAGTTGGTTTTATATGTAGAAGGTAGATCGTCATCATCTTTATCATAGAGAGAGAGAGAGAGTTTATCATCATGAGATTTAGGGAAGACCCGAGAGAGAGAGGGGGCCTAGGAAAGAAAATGCAGGAAAGGAAAGCCTAGAAACAATTTTTGATAATTTCAGAGCTGAATAGAGACTCTAATGAACCACATCGAGCGAAGGCCGTCCACGCCACGTTTCATAAAGACTCTTCTCTCTCTCTCTCTCTCTTCTATGCATCACCCGTGCTCAATTAACGTAGACATATAACAAAACATAATATGAATTTATTGCACAGATGGCAAGTTTAAGGCAAAGATGATGATGTGTACCTACGATCAGTTACTCTTAGTACTAGTACGTATGGTCTTATTATACATAGAGATGGGAGTTGGAGGTAGACATAGACAGTCAACAAACAATACTAGCCATTTCAGTTGGTTTCTGTCATGGAAAATCTAATTGCAAAGTTCTATACACGAGACAGTACCTTCCCTCCCTAAACGGTTTCACTTCTTCCTTTCCATTCTAATTCAACTAAATCAAATTAAACTTTTATCATAACCCATGTCTTGTCATTCTCTCTCTCTCTCTCTCTCTCTCTCTCTCTCTCTCTCTCTCTCTCATCTGTCCATTTCTTCCAATCACAAGAGTGTTACTAGACCCATGTCATACTCCCATGTAAATGTCCTTTGAGGAGGAGAGGAAATTTTCATTGGCACACGAGAAAAAATAAATTGATAAAATAGGTAATAATCATAATTAAATGAAAATGAGAGTAAAATATCCTTGCCACCAAATTAATTTATTTTTTCTCCTTATTATTTACTACAAGGCTAACAAAAATGAAGAGAGAGAGAGAGCTTACCTATAGAAAAATGTAGAGAGAGAGAACATTACAGTGGCAATGTAATGTCAAAAATGTTAATAATATGGTGTACAATAATAAGGTATGACTGTGCAATTTACAGAATACAAGAGAGAGAGAGAGAGAGAGAGAGAGTAGAAAAAGGGTGCATTTAGTTCCTCTTCAAAGTGTCGAGTCAAGTGTCCAACTAATAAGGGTAAAGGATAGAACGTGGTTTTAACCGTCAGGTGATGAACTCCTCTACTTGTTCAACTTAGTATTTTATTACTTGATTGCCTTCATTTTATTCCAAGAGAGAGAGAGTCTACCATGTATTTTTAGTAGTCACATGTATCTTCAGTGTGTGTAGAGACTATAGTCAAAATGGTAAAAGGAAATGAAGAATGTTTTTTTATATATTACATTTGAAATGCCACCACCATCAACATCAACTCTAAACTCTTGTCCAATTTTCATTTTGGAATGAAGGACTATCTCTAGAATAGAAAATAGAGGGAATGACGATGACACACCCACAGAAACATAAATAAGGTATGGACACAGGGATATATTTAACGAGAAGGAGGCCCAAGGGCTTGTAAATAATTTTGACTAGGTACGAGTACAATTTCTATAATACATTTCATACTATCAAATTTTATTTTTTTATTTTTATTTTAACCATCCAAAAATTATAAGTGTCCCTATGATTATAACATTTTGAGTTACCTATATTAGAAATTCAAGCACTGGATTTCAAGTACTCTTTTTTTTCTCAAGAATATTTTTATGACAATATTTATAATTATTTTATCAAACACTTTGTATACTCTTTCTTGTATAGATACACTTTTTTGTATGGAGGGAATTGTGTATAGGAGAGGTATGCAAAGTGTGAAAAAAATGGAGGGATAAATAAGGCTAATCACTAATCATCACAACATTCTTTCCCTTGTATAGGTTTAACATAAAAAAATAGACGAGGCTAAAAGCAAACTAAAGCAATTAAATCAAGTAGCCGTAGCCAATCGATTCCCACAAATACCTTTCCCTTGTCTTGTGTTGTATAACAAACTCTTAAACTTTTTTTGTGATGGAAATTGAACACACAAAAAAAGATGGGAGATGGTTGGTAGTGGGTAGTACACTATTAAAATATTTGTCAATATTTTTCTTGTCATAATCGTCCCATTTGAAAGAGAGAGAGAGAGAGTCAATATTTTACCCAATTTCTCCCCAATAAATCGACTAGATAATTTTTTCTCATACGTGGAAGGAATTACACTTCATTTAGAGCAAAAGTGCGTGATTTTGAAAACTAAGAGACTCTGGTTATATCTCTTCAGTCACGACACTTCACATTTACTAAAGTTGTAACGCTTGTTCAAAATGTCTCTCATTTTACATGAGAGCCACGGAAGTAAGGGCTGAGAAAGAGAAGAAAAAAAAATTATGGGGGGAGTAAAGCTAAAATTCAAGTAAAGTCTAGGCCGTTGCTGTATGTACATACATAAATGTATTTGTTATAGGTATATAGTTTTTGAAGGAGTAGATGGGAAAAGAGTCATAATATATTGACACATACAAACACGTACACTACACACGCAGACACACAGAGAGAGACTTGCATTGCATTTAGACGACAGACACGAGAGAGAAAGAACAATGCAGAGAGATGGAACAATGGGAAAAAACCGGGTAGGATGAGAAAGCCCGTCTAATACTCCATGATCGATATTGAGACTCGTATAAAAACGAGTATGCCATTTCATATAAAATATATAACCATGTTCCATGGACCTGAGAGAGAGAGAGAGAGAGAGAGAGAGAGAGAGTGCAAGGGGGAAGGGGGTGAAAGTTGGATTTCATATTCACAAAAGAAAAATTCGTCACCGTCACCATCGAGAAACCGGAAGTGAGTATGGTGGGTTGGATTCGAACCCAACTTCAACTCTCTCTCTCTCTGTACTTTCCAACTCGTAGTTTTTCACTCAAGTTCTTTTTTTTTTGGAAGATGCGCAACACAACATCAACACGACAATGTTGTGTTGTAATCTTCAACTGCAGTTCCTTTTATTTATAACAAAAAAAACTAGTTTTTTTATCCCACTTGAAATTTATGTAAAGAAAGTAAGTTTAAATTTGTACAAAATTTATTTTAATTGGAATCACTTCCAAAAAAAAATATCTTTTTAGTAGAATGATATTCTTTGTAAAAAGTATCACTTTATTTTTTATTTTGGTTAAAAAAGGGAGACTATTTTACTTGCTACTTTATGTAATACAAAAAATTTTAGTTGGGAGAATAAACCTTCGTATTTAAATAACATAAAAAGTCTATTGGAAGGAAAGGAAACTATTTATATTTATATTTTTGTTTCCAAAATCTACAACTGAATTTTTTTTCTTATATTTCTTTACAAGGAAATACTACAAGTTACATAACAATACATTATAATTTTCAAACAAGTTGTAAAAAAAAACTTTTCTACCGTGCAGGTATACTCGTACACAGAGAGAAATGTTTTGACGAGAATTTTTGGGAAAAAAAGAAAGTATTCATGAAAGTAAACTTCATACATTAGACTTGCAAAAATTCTCAAAATGAAGTACCCACAAAAAAGAAGACTTGTTTTTTATATAAAAAGCTATATATATGATCAACAAAAAAAAATAAATTCAAATCAAACTCCATGATCCATATCAAAGAATGTGTAAGTTTGAGAATAACAAAGTTATCATAAGGGATAATAAATACCGTATTATCTCTATTTGACCCCCTGGGGTTCTATTTCTTTCGGGCTCTCCGACCCTGGGGTTGTAATGGAGA
>JAQIVZ010001891.1:0-26228 GCA_034700945.1 Arrhopalites spinosus
GGGTAGTGGTCAATTTTTGTCTCGTTTTTGCCTTTCAAACTACCTCCTTCTTAATCTTTTAACACGTCGAAACTAGGAGAAAATTGCTCCATAAGAGACAATGGGAACTAAGTCTGCCTCTCACTGTACAATTAAGTATACATACATAATATAACTTTTAATAAATTTTGTGCAAAACAAAAACCCCAACCACAACACACACCGCTTTGCTCCGGGTTAAGGCGTTTCATTTATTTAATAAAAAAAAAGATTCAACATTTAGTGATGCCAAAGGGACGACATAATACCAAACAAGTTGATGACTTCGTGAAAGATGGGTTTAATTATTACTGTTTTGCGTCTGCAAGTCAAAATTGGCGTCAGTGGGGAAAGCTATTCTTTTCCTTTGGACTTCCCTATTATAAAAAAAACAAGTATTGTATATAATATAAATATACATTATTTTTATTCTGGCGTCTCTCTCTCCTCGAGTAACCTTGTACAGCCTTGTAGTAATTTGTTGATTTTCCGTGCAACAGGATGTTCTTTCAATTCAAATTCTTCCATCTTTTTTTTTGACGACCTGTACGCAACATATTATTGTATTGTCCATCACCTTGTCTTGTTCTTGTATTCTTTATTATTAAAATTTTCCAACCAGTCCCCCCCAACCATAAGCCACTCGTACGGCAAAAACGTAAACGGTTGTACTACACAATACACTAATACACAAGTACATACTACACACCTTTACAACTAATTTTAATATGTACGAACTACAAACTAATTTTTTTTTCTCCTCTTCTTCTTGATCTTCTCATTTTACATTCTTTTTGTATACAAATTTACATTTATTTTTTTTATCCCATCAAGAATAAACTTGTAGAGCACATATTTATTATAATTATTATAGTCTAGGGGTTTTTATTACAAGGTGTGCGAAAAACGAGAAATGACTCTAATTTTTTTTCTCCTTCTTCTTTTAAACAACCTTTAAACATTTTTTTAGAAAATCATCTTCAGTCTCTTGTACTTGTACACACACACACATAGCCTGTCAAGTTTGAACCTTTGGTACTTGATACTTGATGTAATGTACAATTTTTTTCTGGTTGATCTCACTTAAGTTTGATATAGTACATAGATATATATATATTGTAGTGGATGGGGGTGTACATGATGATAATGAAATAGTACAATTTGTAGTAATTCGTCAGAAAACAAGAGTAGGTACAAATGTTTGTTGCTTTTTCTTTTTCTACAAATTTTCTGCAAGGTCGAACTAGAAGAAGATGAAGAAAAAAAAAGTTTCACCAAATCTTTTTTGACCATCTTGACTCTTGTCTTTGGGGTTGTATCTAAGTCTGAGTGTGTGTAGTGTGGAGTGTAGAATGGGAGGAAAAAGATAGTTGTAATATAGAAATATATATAATTGCTTGCATGTAAGTAACTATGGAACATAAAAGAGGCTCGCTCGTTTATACTCATTAAAATAATAATATTACTATAATTCGTCGAATGTAACGCTAGGGAATGTGAAAACCTCACGATTTAAGGATTGGTTGACTTTTATTTGCTTGTGTGTGTGTGTAATAAAGCAGAATATTTTAAGATAAATTTGCATTCTTCTTTTCTAACTCCAATCCTTCCTTTTTTCCAACGAGGAATACAAAATACAAATACCAAAATTCTTTTTAACAAGCAAACCAAACCACCAAAAACACTTCATTCCTTCTCTTGACTCTTATACTGCCGAACACAAATATTTTGTACAGTGTACACTCTACAACTCTTTTTTTCTCATCAGATACACAAAACACGAATAACTGGCAAATGCACATTTAATCTATACACATTTATTACTTTGAGGATTTTTAAGAGAGAGAGAGAGAATAATATTTTGATATGTTAAAAGTTTTTACTTACTTGACGAATTAAAACAACAAGTTCAACTCTATCTTGTACGATGCATTGTACTAATATGTATACATAATTATGTCAAAGGCAATTAACGATTCTTATCACAGTCATACTTTATTTGGAATACTCGCATATGTACATACAGATAGAATATGTTGTTAAAATTATGATCTTGAAAATATTTATTTGATATCAATTCAATTTTCAAATGGATCAACAAATAAATCCACTCAATCCTCCCAAACATGTTTCATGTTTGATGTGAGTGTCATAAAATAGTGTGTATGTATATTTATATTATCTTTTGCCTTATATAAAATTCACTTAAGACTAATAATCATAAATGAGTTCAAATTCTTGAGGACGTGAGGACTCTAAGAAAGGGGCGAGTTTGAGAAAATTTTCTCCTCTTGAAAAATTCACAAAGTGTCAGACTCATGGAAAAAATCAAAAATGAGACAATTTTATGAAAAACAGAGTGAGAATCAATCCGATAAAATGTTTTTTTCTCTGTTTGTTAAAAATAAAATGTAACTTTAAAATTTAAAAATTTATTATCTACATTTTATAGATAGGAAAATATTACAAATTATCCTTATTTAAAACAATAAATCAGTTGACGGACAAGGTCACAAAGTTCATATGAAATAAATTTTGTTAATCATGTTTAATGGAAAGTATAATTATTTTTTTTGTTATTCAACTTAATTTACTCAAATTGTAATGTACACACACACAGAAACTTTGTACTTGGATAAATAGAAAATTATGGTGACAAAAATCCTTGCAAAAAAAGTGACTGAATTATTTTTAATTTGTTCAAGTAAACATGTGAAGGATTAATTTTACAATTATTGTTGTGTATACATTTTCTAAATTAACTAGAATATTTAAGTTGTAGCGTGTAAACAAAATTAAATGAACTTATAAAATTAGTGATTCTGTTTACACTACACACTGGAGAGGACAACTTATACGTATAATAGTTAAATAAAATGATCGTCATAATAATCAAAATTATGGACTGTCTGACACTGAAGCTTGTTTATTTAGTTATGAATATTTTTTTTGTGTAATCCACTGGCTGACATTTATTGAAAGATATGCATAATTAATTAATCTAATTAGTCTAGCCTGATTTATGGTTCTAATCCAGTTCACTTTCAGACTGAGGATGTTTCCAGCGATGTTTCAAGTGGCCCAAAAATTAATCGCTGCCATGGACAGAAATTATTTGGTGGCGGGAAATATATTTAAAAACGTTTTAGGTGAGAAAATGATTGTTTAACAAGAAGTTCTTTTTTTATTTAATATTTAACTGCAATAAATTAAGTAGTGAGCATATTAATATGGGGATTAAAGAGTTGTTGTCAAAGTTACTTGACAAAAATGTGTACTCTAATATCAGTGAATTCAAAAGATTGGTGGTTGGAATTGAAGCTTCGTGCACCATATACAAGGGAATTATGCCATGTAGTCAAAAATTGGCTACCAATGTAGATTGCGACGACTACGTTGAGTATTTTATGAAATACATAACATTATTAAGTGTTCACCAAATAATTTCCATTATGGATTTTGATGGTAGGCCATTGCCATCAAAATTTCAAGTTAATGCTGAGAGATAACGGTAACATTTTTATTTTTAATATTTTTGTACATATTTACTGTTTATTATGCGTACACTTTTTTATATTCGGACATCGAGAGGAAAAGAAACAGCAAGGTCTGAATTTATTAAAGAATCGTCAAAAAAAAGAGGCCAGAAAATGTTTCAATGATTCAGTACAAGTGACTCCAGAAATGGTCACCAAAATAATTAAGGTAATTTTATGCAACATTAGGTAATCCATTTAAATTTAGAGATCGCTTTTCTTCATTACATATCACAGCATAATATTCACAAATAATATTGTCATTACTTATACAGCGTCCACCTCCTTTGGAGATAACAACAATCATCATCATCATTTTTTACTTTCTCGTTCAAGATTTGGTCAATATGGCATAGTGGACATCCTCGACAATGAAAAGTATCCATACTGGTACTCTCCATTTGTTACTCCAATCAAAAGAGAAAACTACATTGATCCTAAGAAAATATACATAGATAAGTTGAGAAACAAAACAGATAGTGTTCAGGTAACTATTAACAAAATACATGTTGTATAATCATATTAAATATAACAGTTTTCTCTAAAAAATAAATTATGTTATCTTTCCAATCTTTTAGGAAATTATCAAGAGACAATCATTCACTGCTATTGACATAGCCAGTTCACTCAAGAGAGATGAATAAGATCTACCATCACCTTCCATTGTTCGATCCGCTGCAAAAGCTATGAAGAATCGAATCAAGAATGGAGAGCACAATCTCAATGTCAATCAAATTCAAGATGACGTAAGGGAAACTGAAAAGGACAAATTCGCTACTTTTACGCTCCATAGTTTCATTATGCGCGTAAATTCAATTAATACTATTACACACAAACTTAATAACATCCATCTTTAAATAAATTTTGTATCATTTTATATGTACTGTTTTATTTACCATACGATAAATTACACGCATATGGGTAATATTTTTCACATGTTCATTTCAGTACTTATCAACAAACTCTACCCAAAAGGAAAGAACAATGGCGCTCGCTGCGATGCTCACTCCAGGTACAACAAAGTGTATCCCTGCAACTTTTACCACATGTGAAGATATTCTTCTTTCTACCAACAACAATTTTGAAAAATCCCTTTCAATTTTATGTAAACAAAGTCTTGAAGATATTATTAATCAGTGTTCATATGAATAACCTCCAAGTCAATCCGACTCTGATACCTCAGATAGTGAGTCTACACATGAAGAAGAAATGCAAGTTCATCAAGAAGAGTACAATGAAGAAAAAATTAATCAGGAATTTAAAAATTATACTCCAACAAATATCATTCCTTATGGAATGACATTTCAAGAATGGAAGAAAAATGACCAATCAGAGATCACTATTCAATCTTGGGAACAAGTGGAAGTCTATACGGTAAATTTATATATAATTGCAAATCTATTTGATTACATGAAATTAATTATCAGTACGATTAATTCACATTATGATTTCATACAGTCGAATGCATCTGGATTTAGAGGAGAATATAATAAACTAAAAGCAGAATTCCCTCACCTTCATACTTCTGATAGAAGTAATGCAGCCATGTTTAAAGATGGTCAACTTACTCGATTGTGTCCTCAATGTTTCCTTTGTTTATCAAACAAACATATTAACATGAAACATCATCTGCTAACGCACACCAGTCTAACTCCATTTGTGTGTCTTTTTTGTAATTTCAAAACTGCTACCATATGAATATACTCCACAAATAATATAAATTATATATTATATAATCATAATTGACATCTTTACATAAATTGTATTTTTTTATATACTTCTAGCTAATGCAAGAAATCATGCAAATCTGCATTCAAAGGAAGCCTACTATCAATGTCAACAATGTCAAGCTCCTCCATTTAGTTCAAAAGCAGGAATCATTCAACACTTACAAAAGAAATTTCCTGTAAGATGAACATGTTTTATAAAGTTGTGAATTCTCTTCACAAGATTATCAAGAATTTATTAGTCATCGTTCAACTCCTCAAGATTTACAATGTTTAACCAAATTCAAAAGTTTACTAGGGCTCTCTACACCAATAAATTCAAGTGATCGCTATAATGACAATATTGTCATTTCTACTCCAGACAATTTTGTCTTGCAACTAAAATTGCGAAAAGGACCAGAAGGAATAGAAAGACATCGTAGAAATCAACGAATTTTAAGAGGTGGAATTAATGGAACAGTTAAACAGTACATGGATGTTGAAGAATACACGTTTAAAGGCGTAACCAAAAAAATAAATACAAAATTCACTCAAAATGATTCCGACGTCGTTTATTGTATTTTTTCTGAAACTCAACCAGAAATTAGATATTTTGGTTCAACTACAATGCAAGTTAAAAAAAGAAAAAAAGATCATCTGTACTGTACAAAATCTGAAAAAGTAGGATGTCCAATGGGTAAATTTTTTTGACACAACCATACTATTAGTATACTTTTTATAATCATAACTAACATAATTAGTTGCTACATGTTAATATTTTTTATAAAACTTATATCCTCTTTTGTTTCAAATTTACAGTTAACCATTTTTTCCGCCCAATATTAAAGAATGAAAAATGTAATTCAACTTGTGTCCGCGACTGCTACATGGAATGTCAACAACAAACGTTCTTTAGATATTTTGTTGCAGACATCGTTTCAAGTTCATCTAATTCTACAAAACAAAATATTAAAAATAATTTAAAATTATTAGAACAAAAACATTTAGATTTCTCAAAAGTGCACACAACAGGATCCCTTAACCAAAACACCTTTTCATAACTAAATACTTTAAATATTAACCGTTAACATATTAATAACTAATTCTGTACATTAAACACAAACTTACACATATGTATTAGTGTATCACATTTTTGCACTTATTTATTGCGACATTTATATAAGGAAATAAATTTATATTGTACTACGTTACACTACTTTAGTCCTATGTAATGAATAATAAACGATATGAACTTTTCTGTATTTTTAATATTTGCGTTAACATTACTACAATGTGACAGTCTTTTAGTTTCAGTCCCGTGACAGTCTTTTGGCCTGATTTATGTGTTGATACTTGAATGTCATATTTGAATATTTAACTCTCTAAATAATTTTGTTTCATATTATATTAAATATTAATTAATCACACACATACAAAATATTTTTGATTATTTCATGTATAAAATTCAATAGATTAATTGTACAATTTTTATTAATTTTTGCAATAAGGAAAAATATAGAAAATCTTTGAACTCATCAATTGATTGTGCGTATTTCCCGATTCCCCTGCATTGAAAAAATTATATTCAATGTTATATTTGTAGTAAACAATTTAAAGATTTTTTTTTGCAAAATCCTTGGTATAATCGTCTAGATCCACTCTGGGTACATAAACATTGAACGAGGACATAATTCGATTAAAGAATAACATTGAATGTTATTTATTTTGTTAATGTTCTGGACAGTTTCTCTATTACTTTGACACAGGGTGCGTCGGAGGTCGATTGTGGTTACTGTGTGTGTGGGTCCATGCCATGGTATAGAAAATGATACTCTGTCTTTATTTTGTAAAGTGAGGATGAGACGACAAATGGAAAAGGTGAGGTTTGAGTGGTTCGTCTTTTGGCCTTTAGGCCTCTAACACTTTTGTAAATACATATTTTGTATATTTTCACTATACAGGCGTAACAGACTTTAAGTCATAATTTTATGATTGCGTGACTAACAAACATTCATTCCTCGTGTAAGTACAATGTATACTTATTTGGATAATATTATATTATAAATATCGGCACTATTGTTCAACCTTCCATGCATGAGGAGCAACTCTCAAGATCTTCACTTGTTCTTCTCACTCACAAAAATCCTTTCCCTACCGCATACAAACACTTTTCACATCTTCCATCACGGCATTACATTAAACCTACACTATCATTTTGTACTTTTTTTTTAATTCGGATACTTTGAAAACAATTTTTATTTTATATCTACTAGGATACATACAGATACATACAATGTATAATCTCATTTTAATTATTAGGGATCATGTACAATTTTGGTCTTTTCTTGTAACTTTATCCAGTTTTTTTACTAAAGACTTGTAATCTTCCTTGTTCATGATTGGGGATTGTAATTGTGCATGTAATGCTTGGAATTATCTTGCAAATTTTTTTTTGGCAAAGAAAATCTTTTGTTTCGATTTTGCAAAAAAAAACCTCTTCAGTTAAGAATCTCTTTCTTGTTAGAAGATAAACACTGTACGCATTATTTAAGATTCAGTTTCCAATTTTTTTTTATTAAAATTAAATTTTGGAACAAACGCATGTCGTACACCAAAATGATCGTCTAGTACTATCATGACATTTAAAAAAATTTCTTGGAAGTTACAAGAAAAAAGATAAACTTGTAGCAAGAGCAGAATAAATTCAATGCTCAGTCAGTGGTTAATTTTTTGCCTGAAAAATATTGGATAAACTTCATTATTTTTTTGCAACTCTCCATTAAGTACAATGATAACTGATTTTTGTAAAACCATGCTCACTCCCTACCTTCATTTCATTTTCAGTTCACGTTGGTTTTCTTCCTCTCCCTATTGAATTTACACAGTAAAGGCCACAAATTTATAACCTCACATGAGTATCTGTATACTTATATGTACATGTTTCTAGAATGTAGTAAAATATTTTTCTAAGAATCCTTCTCCATTTCTTTTTACCGGTTCATCAGTTGAATCTGTGTATGAGAGAGAGAGAGAGAGAGATGAAAGTTTTCAAATGAACAAGTGCAAAAAAAGAAACATTGATTGGGATTTTGCAATTGAACAGAATAAAAAAGTACTTATTGCGTACATATTGCCAATGGTCTAGAGTAGACCATTGGCAAAATTTGTCATGTCACTTTATAAGATTTTGCCATCAGTTTGGCGCCACTAGAAAATCAAGTCATTATATTGATCCCATACATTGACTGCATATCTGTAATATGGGGGTAGAAGTATTGATAGCTCCATGTACAGTACAAAATGAATGATATTGTATCACGTTTGTCTCTCTCTCTCTCATATAATAGCCCCTTATTTACTCCTTGTTTCAAGACTTGTATTCTATCCACAGTTCTAAATCGATTAGCAAAATCCACTCGAGTATCATGTCAGAGAGAGAGACTCCACCTCAAACAATTGCATGTGTACATATGACATTCCTCCATGTACTGGCTATTCACTATTACAGATATATAATATATATCTGGTTGATTTTCTATGATTGAGTCTCATACCATGTCTAATATTTTTTTAAATCTTTACAACTGGTGCACAAAGCCAACCATCAATGTATCTGTATTTGTATTTTATGCACGAGGAATTTTTACAAGTACGGACTGACATTGAGAAATATTATTTAACATGTTCCAGCTTGTCCATTCTCTCTTTAGGTTTCATTGTCCATATCAAGTTATGTGCCATGTAGTACAAATACAATTGAGAGGGATATGCAATAAGGGCATAATTGTATAAATGTGAGATTCTGTTTGAGATTGTTACACAAATAATAAAATTTGTAGAGAGCGTGAAAGTACTTGATTTTCCATTTTCTGCTACTTTCTCAGCGGTAGTACAATCCAGTTAATTTTTTTTGACATCCTGCCGTTTTCAACCTGCCTCAATTTTATTGTCAAAACAACCACACCCTCAATTTTAAATGTGTCTTAATTGCTTTTTATCAAGTAGTAAATTTTATTCATGTGAGACACAACTAAAGAAGAGTAATAAAATATTTTGGAAATATTTACCTTGTAAAATTTTATTTGTAGACGCTTAATTTTAATTTCTCTCTCTCAATTCCAAAGATAAAGACAAAATTTTTCAATTTATTAATTGGATGTCACCTGAAATAATTTACAAAAGAATTTTATAAAACAAAGTAAATATTTGACATATGGAGTGAATATTATTCTCATTTTTGATTTAATTTTCTCTAAACATGTGACTCTCAACTTCAACGACCACCGCACCTATCTCATCTAATTATGACATGGGTTAATGAGTCAAAACCATAAATTTTATTTTCAAGAGTTTGAGCTTCAGCAACTTTTTTTTGTGAGGAGACAAATGAAGAGAGAGAGAAAAAAAAAAGTTTTATAAAAAAGAGATGGGTTTCATTTCATTTGATTCTTTTAGAGCTGTTTTGTTGTTGATTTTAAGTGATATCGTGTTTGCAATTCCTAATCATTGCGTACACACAAAAATGTATACACACACGTACGACAGATTATACAGGCTCTGACAGTACAATGCAAAAGTAGCAAGGCTTTTAGTGGAATATGAATGAATTTTTTTGTCATCATCCCCAAATGCTACCATTCGGATTGTCGATTGTTGAATCAGACAGAGAGAGCATTGGTTCATCTGTTCAAAACTATTTTGTACTCGTACACATGTATACATATTGAAAGGTAGCTCCTTTTTTCTCTTATTTTATCATTGTAAATTTTTAGCTGTCTTGAGATGCGAAAGAGGTCATCAAGGTCAAAAATGTGCGAATATTTTTTTTCTGATTATAAAGAGTCCTGTAAAACATTATCTTAAAGTTCATGAATGCATCCAATCCTTTTTTTACTCACATGACTTTTTTACATATTTGTAGGGTTTCTTGGGGTTTCTTTTGACCATTTAAATTATTTTTTTTTAAAATTTCTTGAATAAAAATGTATCACAAAGGTTTTCAATTTTATTTAAATTATAGAAAGTCGCATACAATATCAAAAAAAAATTCACCAAAAATTCTGACTTTCTCCATAAAATGTTTAAATGTGAAAATTAAAGTTAAAATGAAAATTAAAATGATTTGAATTGATTAAAATATTTTACCCAGTGTGACCCTATGTACTATATATACTTGGAGTGTGTACAAGTTTCTCCTCTTTTTTTTCATCAAGTTTGTCCTCAAGGAGTGCGTACGTTTTAACGACTATGACATAACGAGATCGAAGCGGAAATTAAATTTAGTTGTGGCCGGTTTTACTAGTCAACTAAATAAACTTGCAACATGTATGTATATAACTGTGTGTAGACCATTTGAGGTAAAAATCGTATCATTCTTCGTCCTTGTACAAAATTCATCTTGTATAATATATATATATATACTCTGTCAGTTTTGGCTTGGACATTATATAATCTTTTCCACATTCCTCTGTTCAATTGTAAGAGAGAGAGAGATGAAAGAGACGGTTTACTATCCCTTCCATACAAGAAAAATGATAACATGCATAGCATTAACTATGCCAAATGATACTTAATTTTTTTAAAATTAAAATTAAGTAAATTTTTTTTTATTCCTCTTTAAAACTACAGTGAGGGTATCACGTGATGGAACGATGAGAATGGAAAGAATTGAGTCAATTTTACTTGGACATATTAAATTGAACCGAAAATTCAATTCATTTTAATTCAAATTCATGTGTGTTGGAACTTGGAGGCCGTCCTTTTTTTCCTTTGATGTAGAAAAAAAAATTTAATATTTTTCATAAAAACTTAACTTACTCCTTTTTTTATTCAATATTCAACTATAACAAAATTTTGCTCCAATTTACTATGAAAAGTCATGTAACATAATATAATTATATACACATTTAATTTTAAATAATAACAACATAAACTATATTATTACATATGGGGATGAATCTATATTACAAGTTTTTAAAGAAATTCGTGTTTTCTCTTCTCAGTAAAAATGAAAGACTGGGAGGCTGACTCAAAATTTTTTGGAGAGGGATTAAATGTAAAGAGTTAAAAAAACATGAAAATTAAGTGTTGTCTTTAATATACAAGGAGGGGTGTGGATATAAAAAAATTCTTTTATGATAAAAATCCCATTTGGCAAGGATAACCGTAGCTATTGATGAAGGACCGGAGACGGATGTGCAAGTTGCAAGGGATGTACATAATATATATTTTTTTGTGCCAATCTTTCTCCTGTTGGCTTTATGGATTCGTGACTGCATTGCCCATCTTTTAATATTGCAAGTGTAGACAAGAATGCATAATTTTATTTGTTGGTTAATTTCCCTCCTAAATGCTCCTTTTTGCTGGAGTGTGAGGAGAGAGACGGTAAAAAATACAAAAGAAGTAAAGTACCACAGAAGAATGTACAGAGAGAGAGATGTAAAAAAAATGAGAACATATCATTACAAATTATACGTTGCAACCAACAGGTACTTGATAGGAGGGACTCGTTGGATAATAAAAATCATAATTGACACTCTACATTGTTCATCATATCCTGTCTCTATGATATCTTGTATAAAATCTGATACAATTTTTTCCAAACTACAAATCTCCTCCATGTACTATACACTATACACTCTACATGTACCTCAGGTAAAGGTATATAATTATGTTGTTTGAGACTGAAAGATATTTTGTTTAAAATAAATATTTCTTTATGTCTAAATTCTCTATTGACTTGTTATTCCAGATTGTACACATATGTATATACTATGTACAGAACTGCAACTGCATTGCAGTGTGGAGAGTTGTGCAATCTATTTAAATAAAGTGAACCTTTTTTTAACAAGACTAAACACATGGAATAGTAGTTGGGGTAATGTTAAGTTGAGTATATATTTTAGAGTGAAGGTCTGTATAGAAATAAAGTTTTGAGAGAGAGAGAGAGTTGGACATAAACGTCTAGGACGGTCTCATTTTTTTTGTACTTTGCTCTGACGGAGTCTTTGATGGGGGGAGAAAAAATTGAGATTTTGTGTCATCACTGTCATCAATTATCCATCAAAGGTAAATAAATAAAAAAAATTTAAGTGGCGGCGACCTATCCAATCCCCCTCTCTCTCTCTCAGGCCTCAATATATGGCAAAAAGTTACATGTATTTTCTCCCTTGCTTTCTTTTCCTCTTAATTCTTCTTCTTTGGGACGTCCTTCGTCATGTTCTGTGTAACTTTCATTTCACACATTGGCTCTATCAATAGCAATAACAGGTCAGAGCCTGGTAAAGTTGAGTATATTAAAAAAAATGTTAAACTTTTTTTTTGAACTCGAAAGAAACAGAATTTATTGAGAAATTGTAAAATACACACACTTGAACAAACTTCAACCAAGTCAAGTAAACTTAGTTGGAAATTATCAAGTCGACATAAATATCTACAGGGTGGTCAATAACCCTTTTTCTAATGGGGTTTATCATCTTAACAAATTTAACATAAAACAAAGAAATAAAAATAAAAAATTTTTTAAAGAAAAGAATTCTAACGATGGAGTCTACTCCACATTTTTAGGTTTATTAGGCTACTAATTATAGACTTTTTTGCAAAAAATTTAAACCCAATTTTTTGTGCTGTTTATTTTATCATAAAAATTACTTTTACTCTTCATTTTTTAATTTCATTTTGGAACAATGAAGAATTTTGTCTAAATTATTTCACAATAGTGGACTAGGTCAATGAAATGGATTAGATAATGGATAAAATGGAGTTTAAGAAAAGGGTTATTGACCACCCTGTAAAAGAAGGTTTGGAGAGATTACATGAGAGACTAGGTTTTAATAGTAAAGACGAACTAGAGATATTAGAGGGACGTCATGTATTGCATGCGCCTTGTTTTACAAAAGGAGCCCGACATCACCACTGTAAAGACCACCCCGTCCTATTCCTTTACGTATGTCATGTGTATGATGATGTTCTTTATTTATGATTCATAACTTATTAAGTCTCGTATTTAGATTCCAGGCAGATTTTCTGCTCTTGTCTCTCTTTATGTACTAAACTTGTAAGAGATGGTCTATTCCTCTTTTTTATTCTTTGAATTTTCTCTCTCTCTCTCTCTCTCTACCAGCTGACATTTTTAACTTGTTAGGAGTATCAAGAAGATGTTTTATCTCTCTCAAGGTATCATTTTCTGATGCGTATTAACCTTCAATGTACTGTTTACTTCTCCCTCCTGATGACGTCCCTCTTTCCAGTCACCGTTCTTAACTTGTAAAGTATTTGTACTTTTTACATTTAACTCTCTGCATTTACGTACAGAGAGATATAAAAGAGTTGTTGCAGTTTTTTCAAAACAGAATGGAATGTGGACTCTCTAGTATTTCGTACTAGAAAAAAGTTTTTTTTTCTTCTGTCTCTTGTACGAATCTGTACACATATTTCTGTAACTTGAATTTATGCTTTATGCAGATTACTTTATACAGACTTGTTCTTCTTTTTTTTAATAGAAGGGAGAAAAATGAAGTTATCTAAATTATATTATCATTATCATTATGTGTAATTTTTTCAAATGACATCATTTACTACTTGTTCCTCCTCAAATTTCTTTTCTCTCTCTCCCTCTCATATGTACAAAGATTAAAGAGGGAGAGTTTTTTTTATAAAGTTCATAAATTTAATTTTATTAAATATATATTAGTGGAAATTTTTTAATATGTACCTACTCCACTGTACGTATTTATACATTACTACAACGTTGATCATTTTTCTCAGCTTTTTACGTCAGTAATTATAAACTTGTAAGTTGTAATACTTGTTAGTTTGATGTGTAGCATATAATCTGGACATTTAATTGAATTATTTTGATGTGTATTTTTTTATATTTTAATGAGTGTATTAATTTTAGTTCTAATTTTTTCATTTGCCTGATTTCTCAATAAGAGGAAGAAAACGCTTTAGAATTAAATGTGGGCACACTTTTCTTTTGTACACACCACTGTGTGAGTTAATTGTGAGAGTGTGTTCAAAAAATAAATTGTTCGTACAAGTAAGACACAGACAGAAGACGAACAGGAGTGAATAAAACATGACCTTAGACAAGTTTGTAAGACTTAACTCCCCACACAATTCATTTAATGAACACGAAAGTTAAAAGAAGAAATCAATTAGGTAGGTCACGTAAGGGTATAAACCTGACTCGTAAAACTAATTATCTTGAGTACAAGGAAATTGATTAGTGTTTTCATTACAAATCATCATCATCATCACACGCTTCTTTTCTCTAACAATAAAGTTGAAAGATTGGGACCTGTACTTTTTAATATTTGCTGTGCTCTTTGTGTGTGGCTATATTAATGTATGAGCCACCACCACACAAAATTTTGACACCTTTGTGAGAGCTTCTAGTTAGAGAGACAGACAAACAAAAATTTGTTAAAGTGTTCAACCCCCGTAAATCTTTCTCCGTTTACACTTTTTAACTTTGGCCATGTCTCTTTAAGTGGCTACGTCATAAATTCATTTTTTGTGACTTAATTTAAAACAATCAGTGTCAAATTTTATTCTCTCTCTCTCTCTCCATAATTTGAGACAATAATTTTTTGTTTATTTTTATTCTATTATTTTTTGTTATGAATGCACTCCCCTCCCCCATTTAATATTTTAATGTAATTTTGTGTAGTTTACAGGGAAAAAATGAAAGATGACGAATATTTAATAATATTAAATCATTTTTATGATAATATTTGATGATGCATCTAATTGTTACTTTAATTTTTTGAATATTATCTCATTTCCAATAATTACAGAGTGTAAATTATTCAGTCAAAGATGCTTGATGCAGATTTTGCAATATTGACGTCAATCGAGAGCCATGTGTTGTCCTACAATTAATTTCTATTATTTCTACTGAAAAAATCACTTTGTATACCTTTCCCCCCTGCTTGACATGTGCATATGGTCAAAATCTTTTTTCCCCTTTAATTGGCAACAACTACAAATATAATTACTATGTTAGTTATTATGCAAAGTGCATGTACATAAATAAAATGGCAATATGGCAAAAAGAGTTTTTTTTTCTTCTACGAAACACTAAACCAAAATAAACAGTCGTAATTCATTCGAGAGATTTTATTTTTCTTAACTTTTCATAATATATCAGTGGTTTTTTTTCTTAATGATTAATTATGGCATTGTGCATGTAAAAAATAGTATAGAAACATAATTTTTTTGTCTTGTCATAAAATATTCATTTTCCCATCATTTCAAAATATGAAATTATTTGAGATTGAGAGAGAGAGGTCAGAGTTTATCAAAAGAGACGACATTTTTTTTGTTAATAAATTTATATATTGATTGAAAAATACACTATATGACAAGTATATTAAATATTAATTAGTATTTATAAATGATCATTTAATATCAAAATTACTCTGTATGAACATCCGCAATGTTAAATGCTCATATACAATTTGGAGACATTGCCAATTTGACTCAAGATCTTATGCAAAAAAAAGTATCTTCATGCAGATATATGACAGTGGAAGAATTTTATGTACATAAAGTAAAAGACATCTGACTCATTAGGGTGAGGTGATAATAAGAGATAAAAATTTTTGGAATGTTTTTTTGATAACATTTTAATGACAATTTATCTCAATTTCTATCAGTCTCAAAATAAACACATGAAACAAATTAAAAAATAATAATTAGCTATTTATTAAAGAGAGAATTAAATGGTTTTTTTCAAAATTTTGAAAAAAATAGAATTAAGTCTCTCCAACTAATTTGTTCGTCTTTTTGTCAAAGATTTTTGTGTACAGATTTAATGAGAAAAAAAGGATTGAAAAATGTAGGTACAATTGAAAAAAGAAAAGAGAGAGAAAATAATTTTTTGACTTAATAAACCATAAAAATACCTGTAGTGCATGTCCCATAAATACGACATTCCATACATAAAATAAATTGAAATCAAATTCCATTCTCACCTCCATTGTAACAATAGAAGTAAAAAAGTAAGGTAGATAAGTATAATTTTTTTTTGCTACAAAAGTCTTTAGCCTAGACTAACAATAAGTTGGCTCCAAGAGTTGTCGACTAATTTGATAATTCAAATGATACTACCACTACTTGTGTCCGCAAGTTGTAGAGAAGGAGAAGAAGAAGAAGAAGAGAAAAAACTACTTGACATGTTGCACATTTTATGTGCCAAAAAAATTAACAAATAAATGCCTTTGAAGGTCGTTCTCTTCTCTCTCTCTCTCTTTGGGATTGTATACATAGTCTTTTAAGTTAGAAAAACACTTGCTATAGCTTACAATCATCTCTACATAAATTTTTTTTATAGGAGGTGAGGACGCTTCTAGAATCACTAGTTACTTATTATTCTCTTGTGTTTGACTTGTGATTTGTATGTATATTTGGTATTTTTTTCTCCTACGGTTGCTCCTCTTGCTCTCACTAAGTTTTTTGATAGGGACCCATGAAAAAACCACAACTGGTATTCCTAAGCATAAAACTTTTGTGACTTGTTGTTCCTTGTACTTTTATAGAGAGAGAGAGATGGACGAGTGATTTCAGGTTGAGATTATATGGTAACTAGCAGGACAATATATTTACGATTGTTAATGTCAGTTTCTTCTCTTTTTTTCTCTCTCCTCTTCTATCTTCATCTCCACTCTACATTATCAATGCAACTTTATGACTATTTTTCTCCACAATGTTATATCGAGAGATATATATCCCACAATATGTACAATTTTCTTCTACCTATTCTACACCTCTACACCTTCCCTTTCCTTTAATTTAAAAAATATTTTTTAAAAAAATGAACCGTTTCCGCAATCAAAGGTCACTGTTTTTAAAAAACTTGAGCATTAAATTCCAGTTTCTACTTTATCCAGTAACTTCCAGTTTCATTTTTCTACTCTTGTAACTACAATCTCTTTCTCTCTCTCTCTCTCTCCATTATACAGTCTTGTTTGCTTGTTCTAACTTGCATGTGTCTGTATCTGTCAAGGTTCAAAGTTGTAGACCACAAGTTTTGTGGAATTTGAACATTTAACATATCAACATATTTTTTTTTTTTAAAAAATGTTCAATTCCAATTGTATAATTTTATAAAGTTGAACACTTTTCTTTTTACTTTTGCTAAATGTAAAATGAATAATTAAAATTATTTCAAGGACTGAAAAATTCTATTTACGGTTTTAGTATCGTCTTGAAATGGTTGGGGGAACCAAATTATAATTTACTGGATATAAATTCATGGGCCTCAAATTGGTGACATGTTCATATTATTTGGCATCCAACTCAAGTCAATTAAGAAGGTACTGAATCAGTATTACTGATATATGTATTGTACAACGTGAATATAATAAATTTAACTTTAAGAATAAACCACAAAGACTTTAGGAAATGGCCATGTATGTAATCGACCTCAATGGGGATTGATCGCTTATCTCACATTTTTGTTTTTCAAGAATTCCTTTTTCTAAAAGTTGAGTTTTAAATGAATTATTCGAGTTTTCTTCTTCTTCGGTTTGTTTTTGTTTCCCCCTCCCCCTCTGTCTGTTAAGTGGTGATGGTGTCAGTTGAGAGTTGAGACAAACATGATCATTTAAAAGTTTTAAGTATAACTAAAGTAATATTATAGTGCTCCATTAATATCCTGGGGTAGGCCTCTCTCTCTCTCTCTCTTTCTACTCATCGACACTTTTAAGCTGATTAGAAACGCCATTAAACTTTAACTGTAAAAACTTAAGTAGAAGAATATCTTCAAAAATCACCGCACGAGAGAGAGAGAGAGAAACGGTAACGATGGGAAGCTTGTGTTTGTTTTGAAGTCTTTAATATGAGAAAACTAAATTAGACTCTCTCTCTATAACAAAAATGGATATTGTACATATTGGGAAAAAGCCATTACAAAATCTATGAGATGGGTAATGTTGGTGTTAGAAAAAAAATAAATAATTATAAATATACAACGTATTAAATATGTCTATACATCATCATCTCTTCCTCTCTTCCGGTACATCTCCCTTCTTTATTTGACCTATTAAACGTCCACTCAACTTGGAAAACAAAATGTGTGTGGAAAATTACCTCATATTTTGATTCCTCTGTTTATGTCTTGATAATAAAAACCCAGACTTTTCCATGTAAAAAGCAGCTTCTCATTTTAAATTTAACTGTGAGAAAAATAATTTAAGGTTCAAGTGTACTTTAATGAAAGCAAGAAGATGATGACCACAAAAGGAATTAACTTTGTTCAAACAATTTGTTTACATGACCATATTCATAATATTTTGATAACTACAAAATATGTAGCTCCTTCAATTTGTTGAGATTTTAAATTTTTACCTGTGTTGCTGCGCCTCTCTTTTTCTCATAGTAATTTACCCTTCAAATTTTTTAGTGTGTACTGAGTAGATACAGAGTAGCATATCAATCACAGGTAAACTCAAACCAATTTTTTTTCTATAATCTTTTAATTTTAAATTAAAGTCAAGAGTCAAAATTCAGATCAGAAAATTAACAAATCGGGAAATTTACCAATTACATTGTAATTTTAACAAACATTCATTAAATATCGAGAGACTACTGACATGCGTTGGTAATGTACGTTGTACATGTACCTACATGAAGAAAAAATAAATTGTTTTGTTGACAGAAACATGCGAAAAATTAGAAATTGTAATTTTAACTTAAAATGGAAGCGATAGAAATATAAATGAGAGAGAGAGAGGTTTTCAGTTTAATATTTTATAGTGGAAAGTGTTAAAAAAAGACGACTAGGACAAGAGAGAGAGAGCCAGAGGAGGAGATTTTTTGGGTTGTGAGTATGGCGCCTAGGTGTGACTAATATATGGTTACATATATAGTTACAAGTAGACATAAAAATGTATATAACATGTCTATTTTATTTTTATTTTAAAAGAAATGACAAATAAAAAAAAATATAATAGATTTATTAACCTTACAAGTGAATCATTATATATTTTTTGCAGTCTCCAAAAAAGTCAGTAGTTTGACAATAAAAATATTTATAGGCTACCTAACTGTGGTCGTACTTACGAGTAAGGTTCATCAAAAAAAGTTTTATTTTTTTTAAACTAGAAACCATATTAAATTCCCTACAATGCAATGACCAATCTGACCTTGTGTACCTTTGAACGACATTGAGGACTTTGTACATTAGAATTTAATCAAATATGAGAGATTTAGGACAAAATTTTTGCACATATAAAAATCTCCTTTGGAGAGAGGGAGAGACTCTCTGAAAAGTTTGTAAAGACAGAATTTTTTCTATGGCGCCTAAAAGTCAATTGCTAAAAAAACTAACAATGCACATAGCTCAATATAATTGGCGTGAGTTAGCCGTGAGCAATTTAAAAGTTAATGGGTTAAGTGTGTATATATATGTACGTCGTAAGGTATTATACAACAAATGTTTTTTTTTATTAGTTAAACTTGCGAATAGTCATAAGCACGCGATAGAGATTCCCAAGACATTTGTACACACACACACACAAGTCAATAAGACAATACATTCAACTTTTATAAGGGTAGTCCAACTTTTCATCATGTGTACGATCTGTATAGGGGTGTCGAGATTAAATTTCATATTTATTTTCCTACAAATCTTTTTTTTATATATTGAAGAGAGAGAGAGAGATGTTGAATAATTACCATATAACAAAAGCCCTGATCTCTCTCAACGTAAAAAATATAAAGTCCAACTTACCAAGAAACACTTTCTCACTGGTTTTTTTTCAAGAGAGAGAGAGAAAAAAAAACCTGAATTATTTTCCCCTTAAACAAGGGGAAGAGCAAATAGTTTGTAGACAGTAGGAGACAAATAAATTATGTGTGTAAGGATACGAGTCATTAAAAATATTTATTTATTTAATAAATTACAACTTTAATTCTACCAAAAAAAACACATACATTATTATACAGGTATATCTGTAACAAGTTGTCTTTTTAGTTTTCTTTTGTCAAAATTTTAGTATTTTTTAAATAAAATTAATTCAGAAAAATAAAATGATAGCTAAAATTTTAATTCGACATTGACATGGTCAATCTCAGCCTGCGGAAATTTGGACTATTTCCTGGTTTGGAGAATCTCAAGTGTATCTGTAGTCAAGAGGAAATGGAAGAAGAAGAAGAAAAAAATATTATTTAAAAAAACTTGTCAGAGAACTCACAACTCATGCAGACAAGTCCTCATCTGCATCTTCATCTGCATCCCTCCTCTTTCATCACATTGAAGAGTTAAAATTATTATTATTATTTTACTTCCAAGAAAATTATTCATGTTATTAAACTTGTATCATGTACATATTATGAAGACAGATATATATATATTGTAACAAATTTTTCAAGTATAATATTTTTGATTATTTACATAGTTTTATTTTTTGTGTGTATCCATGTCTTTGCCCAGGGGTAGGCAAAGAGAGAAGGATTTTTGTTGTTTTCGCATTCACATGCATTGCAATATCTCTAGTAAAATCTGTAGTGTGTATGTGAAAGATACTGTCATGCAAAACAAAGTTTTAGTAAAAGAAGACAGTATAGCTCAACCTATAAAAAAATTTAAAAGATCAGTTTTTGCACCCTCATCCTCATCCTCCCCAATGAAATGAACGTGGGTTAGATAATGAATTCCCTATAGCCTTTAATAAAATATGTGTACAGATTTTTTTCTCTCTTATATAAGACCAACTAGTCTCCCAATATTAAAATTTGTACAAGTTTTATGTGTGTGTATGTGTGGGGCTGTCCTATGTCTGTCCATTATAATATGCGTTTGGGTTCATCTGTATTCATGAACAGGATGAGTGTCAGTGAGATGAAGCAAAAGAACAAGTTGGAAGAGGATCTTGGTTTTTTTTGCCTTTTCTTCTTCTCTCTATATATTATAATATGTAATACTCTTTTTTTTCGCGTCATCCTCAAATGACCCACCTGCGTAGTACTTGATTATCTTAGGATTGACTTTCATTTCATTATGAGCTTGAGTAGAGACAAGGCGAGTTTATCTCCCCCCTCCTCCTCCTTCTTCTTCCACTTCTCTTGATTATTTACATTTGCCATGTTAAATCCCTCTTTGGCCAATTTTATTGCCATTAATATTATATGTCCATCTTCACTTAATATTAGAAATCATCACTATTTAATCTCTGCTAATTTTGTACAGGTGGGCAAAATCATAATTAAAATTGTTAATTAGCTAGATTTGTCAATTACAGTGTTTAGTGTGTACATCTTGGTATATTTTATAGAGACAGGTATATGCATTTATTATTTTAATTAATTAGAGCACTATCTTGTTGACATTTTAAATTTAATTAGACTAAATTTGTGTGGCTTAATTAGAATATTTTGAGCTACATAAAAAGTTTATGTAATTTGACTACGTACAAAAATTCTAAATCATTAAATGTGTCACCAACTGACATTTAAATAATGAGACAGAGAGAAAAAATGACTAAAACGTTTTGTTGTAAAAATAATTGTAAAACGTTTTGTCTGTAATTGATCTCTTTTTTAAATGTATAAAAATTAAAGTGCTCATTACCCATAAAATAATATACATACATATCAGTTTGTACAAACTGAAATAAATCCTTTGAAATAAAGCCAATGCTATTAAATAAATAGTACAGATATACTTACACTATTTGAGATTATCTTTAGAATTAGAGATTAGCATTAAAAATTTTTTTATTATCATTAAAAAAAACTTGATTAACAATATTAATACAAATAAAGGCTTTAAAATATTTTGACAAAGTTCTCCGAGTCAGTTGATGACAGTGATGGAGCACAAGGGAAAGAGATGACAAAAAAAACATAAAGGAAAAGTTAGAGGATTGTCAATAATCTCCATGTGCCAATATTGTTTATCAAATATAATTTCGGCTTGAGCTAGAAATGTAGGAATAAACAATAGGAAAAAAAGGATTGATAAATACAGTTGATTTTTTTCTAGACGACAAAATCTCCAACTGATTTGACGACACTCACTCTGTTGTTGTTGTTTTGATTGTGTGTATCTGTACTTTTAACTCTGTTGAACGAGGAGCAAGAATACAAATGGAATTTTGTATGAATGAAACAAATCGTTTCATATCCGTACCACCAACGTTATAAGTCAATGGGTAATCTCTATAAAAATTGAACCCATGTTAAAAGTAACAATGGGGTTAATATGAATGACGAAAGTTTGTACAAAAATTGTTCAAGTTGAAAAAACTTATTTGGTAATTGGAACCTTTACATACCAAAAGAAAGAGTATCAAGTACTTGTGAACATCATCACGCCAGTCACGCTAGACTTTGAGGTGCTCATCATCAGCTGAGAGATGTGATATCATATTATATTTGAGCTTTGTCATTTGTCCAATGCCGATTAGGACGTTCTTTTTTTTGATATCGAAAGTGTTAAAGTGTACATAGTGAACGATAAGAACCTTAACTATTTTTTCACTCTCTCTCTCTCTTTATAAATTCAAAAAAGCTTTCCTAGTTGATCAAACCATATAATTTAAAACCAAGAGATAATCGGAGAGGGCGACGGTTTGGGTAGCAAATCCCAGACTTTGAGACGCTTACCTCTATTTATATTACCCATGTTGTCTCTCTCTCTTTATTATCGTAAACTAAATTTATATAGAGTTTGTACGCTACTCATCCTCTAAAACCAGACTACCAAAAAAATTCCCTACGTTTTGGAGATACTCTAAAAATTTAAACGTCGATGTCACACGTCACAGTCACCAATAAAACATGCCATATTTATTTTGTAATGTCTCTCTCTCTCTCTCTCTCTCTCTTTGTGGTAATTTTATTGGTGTACATTTTAAAAAAAGATTCTTTATGAATTAATTGTAATTTTTTTTTGAAATTGGTATGAATATTATTATTATTTGCCTCTTAAGACTATTTTTTTGAGGAAAAGAAAACATATGAGGTACAAGGTTAAAATAATACACCAAAAACTACTCATGCTCAACGTCATGTCACTACTGAGATTTCTAATAGTTGTGTGTCTGTACAGTGACTATATTGAAATGTACAAAAAAAAATTATGTAGGGCTTAGATTTAAACTTGTGTCTATAAATAAATTCTCTCTCTCTCTTTCTGTGTATGTCTGTGGGTAGTTTGTAAAGTGTAGTGAGTATGAATTGAGAAAAAAAATTAAACATGATTTAATTTTTACCATTCAATATTTTATATATTCGATTATCAATGAGTCGCTACTCACCACACTGTACAGTGTATTAGATGCAGTGTACAAAAATTAATGTGAGTGGCTAACTAACTAAATAGTTAACTACAGATTAAATAGAGCATAACATTTGTTTTCAATTTTTAAATTTGAATGCAACTTGCACTTCATTTTGTTCCAAATTGTACAAATAAAAAATTTTTGGAGAAAGTCTTTTTTAAAAATTAAATTTTAAAACTTAAAAAATATTTCGAGTTAATATTTCAATGTAATATTACAAAACATTTTTAATAGTTTTACATAATTTAACTCCTATTTTCAATGATGATTAATTTATTAATGATTAATAAAAAAAAATTTAAAGAATTTTGGTAAAATTCCTAACTCACACTTGAACTTACCTTATTTGATAAAGAGAGAATTTAAGGAATTAAATCATATTTATAAATAAATAAACTTAAAATATTTTATAACATTTTGTAAATTTATTACTCCACCATAAATAAAGATAGACTCATCGGCTTTAAATTTAATAGGAGAGATTCAGTGGTAATGAAGATGAAGATGAGTGAGGCAGCAATGGGGTCATCACGCGTTATCAAAAGTGAAGAATGTTGATGTAAAATACTTGACTTTGCTCCTTACTAATGTTTCAGTCTCTTCTCCATAATTTTTATATTACTCTGATCATCATCAATCCCTCACAAAAATTTTTGTTCCAATGTCTAAAACTTTATTCGTCATTTTTTCAAAATTTCAAAATTCAAAGTCTCTCCCTCTCTCAATTTCCAGTCGTCTTTTCATCTTTTGTAATAGTTAAAAAAAAGTGTACATATATACATATATGACTTAAAATGGTGCTGACAAATGATAATATTAACAAGGTGAGGTCTCCCCCCTCCTCTTTCTCAAGACATGCCAAGTAAAGTATATATTTAACCTCATGAAAATAATACAATGTGTCATAATCCTCCTCTTACCGTCAACTTAATCTGTAAATTGTGAGTTTAAAAAGTTTTTTTTCTCCCCTTATCTCTTCATCTTGACTCCATCAACAATTAGGTGGTAAGTGATTTAATAAAAAATAAAAAAAGAAGAAAAAAAAGTCGTGTTACATAAATGCAGTTAAAAAAAAGAAGAAGGGAGCCCACTCAAAAAAGTAAGTTTTATTATTTTTTTTTACTTTTACAAAACAAATATAGAAATTGTTATGCATTACCATTGGAATGAAGGTGATGAAAGAATGTCAAAGCACATGATCACAAGCCAAACTACATTTTAATATTAAATGGAGAGAGAGAGGGAGATGCACATGTGTCAGAGACAAAATTGAATGGAGAATTAAAAATAGAATAATGAAGCTTATTTTAGATCGGGCTCATTGCATTTTCTCTTAACAGAGACAGCCACAGAGAGAGAGAGAGAGAGTGAGAGAGAGAGAGAGAGAGAGAGAGAGATGAGATTCAAGATCATTGACGCAGTTTTGAGCCGTGAAGGAACAAGAGAATTTCTCTGTATCTGTACATGGCTATTATTATATATACAAACATGACATATTTTTGGTTATAGACTCAAACTAAATTCTATTTGTTTCACAATTCACAAACTTAAATAATAGAGAGAGAGAGACTTATTTTACAAGTGAGAATTTTTATTGTACATATTTATTACACGTCTTTATTACAATTGAAACGTGATTTTCATTTACTTTACACTTCCATTTGTCCATTCATGTTAAGACTCTCACTCCAGACACGATGGATAATAAGGTAGTAAATAAAAAGACAAAACTTTTTCTCCATTGTTGTGGGTCATTTTTGTCTCGTACAGATATATACATAAGTATAGAGGATTTTGATGATAAGACATAAAACAAAAATTTCTTTTTACCGTGGTAAAAAAAATTTAGAGAAGGCTCACAAAATAGGAGCCATTTATTTGTCACACCATTGGAGAATTGGATAGACTCCTCTCCTGTTTTCCTTGAGGATGGAAAGTATTTAAGATGGCAAAGTTTTGATGGGGACGATATGAGACTTGTTTATTTTTCCTCTTCGAGATTGCAACTTCATGTTACTAAATACAATTTCTCGACAAGCCGTCCATATTGTTTCGGTGAGACTAAAGCAAAAACCTGGCGCCCATTGACAAACCTATGGCTACAATTGTTTAGTTTCACCAGGTGTAAAATTATATTATATACGTATATAGGTATGTGATATTGGTCATATATAAATTAGGGAGGGAGAATGTCACTCTTTAGTCAAGTGGATCCATTTTGAGTACTAGGATTATTTTAAACCCGCGGTGATTTTACCCAACTTCTTTTTGGATTTGTTAAGACAAAAGAATGGGAAGGAAGGAGATAGGGGTATATTTTAATAGAAATTTTTATTTTTTTTGAGGGTGGACAGTCTACAAGTGTCATATTATTTTTACCCCCATTGAATAATGGACACTGAGGAGTGAGGACGCCAGTGTTCATTGATATATCCAAAACATTCAATTTTTTAAAGGCAATTTATTTTTCTCGCCGTTAAAATTTGTCTTTTCGCCGTGAATTTTAATTTTTTTCACCGCGAAAATTAGTTTTTTTCGCCGTGAGTGTTTTACCATGTTTTTTATTTACTCGCCTCTTTATTTTCAAGGTTATTCATTAACAATTACTAAAAAACATCCAAAGCTAAATTATTTTTCAAATATCATTCCAATTTTCCAATCATCACAATTTTTATATG
>JAQIVZ010001892.1:0-26223 GCA_034700945.1 Arrhopalites spinosus
TGCTCATCTCTCTCTCGTCCTTTAATTAATAGCACTTTAATGCTCCTTTTCTAACATAAATTTTAATTCTAAACACACTATTCTGCAAATGGCAGTATAGAGAGAGAGAAAGAGAGACATAAAATTGTTATGCTAATTAATTTACTAAATTAAATTATAAACAATTTAGACTAACAAATCCCATTTGCTATTTTAGATTTATCTTGCAAAAACATATTTGTACATTGTCATGTACTTTTTGTGGAGTAATTATGAGATTTGGATGTATGTATTAAATGTCATTTTAATTGCAGTGTATTTAAGTTAATAAATGTAGAGAAAATGGACACGTACCTGTTTTAACCTGATACTTGAGTGTATCCTTACAGTCAACGAGGAGTTGATCAAGATTTTGTGGATCATCAGGTAGAGTTAAATCCATGACTTCCAAGAGTTGATCTGGATGATGAAAATCCAATACTTTTTCATTTCGATCATTTGTCTTGTCAATGAATTCTAACAATATTTGTGTCAACCGATTGAGAAACTCGTGTGTCTCCTTATTTCCAGTATTATTCCATGGCACCATGTCTATAATTGTGGGGAAAAATTAAAAAAAATTTATAAATACAGTTAACACAACAATATCATATTAAAAAGATGCTTTTACAATTTAACAGATAAAACAAGTTCAAAGTAAAATTTTATTTTTATGAAACAGATTCCATCAAAGAAATTCCAAACCACTTTCTCTCTCTAAAAAAATTTTTGCTTCATCAAAGTCAAATTTTTTGCTTGACAAGATTGCATATTAATAATGGTAATGTGCATTTCATTTCTGAAAAGGATATTTGAGGGAGGGTTGAATGGGGGTGGGGATGTTCTTTTTTTTGCATGAGAGAGGTAGCTTAAACTCATCACATTTTTTGACGGGTGTTCCCGTACAATGTGAGTATAAGTGTGTGTGGGTGGCTTAATCTTTACTCCTGTCTTCATTCATCTTCTTCAAAGATTTAGCAAAGACTTTTTTTTTCTCCCACACATGTACCTTTGATCCAAAATCTTTAAAGATGGAATTAAAGTAAAAAAAATCAATACTCTCAAACTCTCTCTCTCTCTTCTTTTGATCCCCAAATAAAAATACTTTATCTCTAAAGAGTTAGTTTTGGAATGCCCACACTGCGATGACGATTTAATGAAATTTAATGAAACTCTAAAGAGTTTCCATTAAAAAACTCACATTTTTTCAATTTTCACTGTCTCTTGCTCTTTACATTCAAGTGAACAATACAAATTGATTTGAATTGATTGTTATTTATAATTAAAATCAAAATATTTAGATTGTAAACATGATATTATACATCTCTATCATACATCAGTATCACACTTGATGAATAGCTGACAAAAAAGATATCAAGTGTAAACGAGAGAGAGGGTGACGGCTAAACTATTGAATTTAATGCGATAAAAAATGAGGGTCCCCATTTCCCACATCTTTTTTTAGAATTACAAGAGAGAAACTAAAGTGAACATGTTAATCTATTACGTGGATACACATGTCTATAAAATTAAACTTCTTTTTATTAAAAAAGTCATTTATTTTCTATATCTTTAACCAACTCAATCTTTGGTACTCTAAAAAGAGAACCAAGTTTCATTTCCGGCCACGAAAATGAAATTTAGACTGGTCGCTCGACTATTGTGAATTTTTGAGTTTGTGAATTGGATTGGGAAGGCGAGGGATTTGAAGAGTCAAGAGATTGAATGATTGAATTAAGCATTCTTTTTGATCCATAAAATTGTTATCTGTGTATTTGAGAGAGAGAGAGAGAGGAATAATATTTTGATACACCGCAAGAGCCAATAATGTGTATGAAAGGGCCAAAAGAGAACTCCCCAGCCCCTTGCAAATCTTTTTCTATGTAATCAGTGAGGCTATTGTGGTCCAAGCTTCTTTATTTCATGTGGAGGGAGAAATCTTTTTTCATTTGCTATCTATATCCCCCATATGTATCTCTCTCTCTCTGTGTACTTTTTTTGTATAAATTTTGTGCAACTTTACATGGGGATGCAACAGCCTGTCTCTCGCACAGTCCCCCACTTGAATCCTTCACAATGACAATTTCATTCACCCTTATCACAACCCCCCTTCCCTTATAACAAGTACAGCTACGCGTACAAGTAGACAAGATTCGAGAGAGGCCCTTTGTCATGTGTGCACTCTACTCCTGTCTTCAACAAAGCAAAAAAAACTGCACGGAGCATATGCCTTTGTAGACAATTTTAAGTGTAGAAATATTTTTAGACTGTCTTCAGTCTTCAAACTTGTTTCCGATATTTTGTCTGAGGGAGACGAATATTTTTCTTATCAAGAAAAAAAATAAAGTTAGAACAAAGCATAGAAAAGTTTTTTCTTATTTGAAGGAAAAAAAGTGCATCAGCTGTTCGGTGAAGATGTAAAATTTAAAAGAATTTCTTGGAAGAAGCTCATCTTGAAGTTTGTAGAAAAAGAAAAAAGTGGGGTTTCACTTCCCCATCATGTCCTATCTAGGAGGAGAAAAGATAGGAAGGAGGAGGCATATGTTTTTGTTGAATTGAGAAAAGGGGGAGGTGAGGATAAATGGAATATATTTTTTGGTGAAAAAAAGCCAAGTAAAAAATGTTCCCTGGAGAAAAGAGATAGTCAGTGTTGGGAGTGAATTTTACTTGACACTATTGTTTACTCAGAGAGAGAGAGAGAGAGAGAATATGAAAGGCAATGTGTTTGGGGAAGACTAATGCACCACATTTCTCTGATAATATTCAAATTAGATTGATCCGTTAGACTTACTTCCTGTTATTTATTCATTATGTCAACTCCATACACTAAGAGGACACAGATGTACACCACCAGCATCAACTAACACCGCTTAGCTTATTTAGCCTTCCTGAATTAATTATTTAATTCTTTTGACAAAGTACCAATTAGACTTACACACACACAAAATTTATATCTTGTCTCAACAATTCCTTACAAAAAAGGTGAATTTAATTCAAATTAAATGTTTAAATAATAAAAAGAATTTTAAAAAGTAATTATAACTGTAATTATATTGTTATTCATACAAATTTAAACTGAAAGTTAACCCCCCATTAAATTTTATGAAATTTAATCCATCAATAATAGTTACAAATGATTCCACCAAGTACGAGAAAGCAATAAGAGAAAATTCACTTCCAGGTGAGTTTTATGGGTAGAGCAGACTATGCTTGAGATAATAAAATTTTAATTGTAATTGTGCCACATGTTCTTCAACTCTCTTGAAAAGACTGACTCGTACTAGTGCAAAAGTAATAATTAATTTGAGGACAATCAAGAAAATGAAATTAAAGACGTGAGAGTTTGTCAAAATCTCTAAATTCTGCATCGCCTCATCAACTTTATGGACGACACAGAGGCCAGGAGAGTTTTGGAGGGGGGGAGGGGGCTCTCAAAAACTGAGAGAAAGTATAATTTGTTCATGAGAAAAAAAGGAAGAAATCAATTTTAACGATCTATGTGTAACAAATGTCAGTAATGAAAAGGGACGAGGGCAAGTGGAAAGTTTGAGATTTTCTTTTTTCTTAGAATCACAATCCGCTTCCTATTTTAGTCTAAAGGAGAAAGGGAGAGAGAGAGGGAAAGACGCCAGAGAAAAGATTTAGACGGAAGGAGGATTAAGGCCTAGCATATGGTATAGAGTAAAAAGTAATCGATGTTGCCTTGAAACTTTATACTTCACCAAACCTCCATCCTGTAGAGAAGGAATCTCTATGCATTTCATGCACATAAAGTCTAAACGACAGACGATATATTTTAGGGTAAAATTTAATTAAACTCTCTGACCAATCCTACAACTCTGTAGTCTATATACACACACACATTTCTACGCTATGTACATCCACAATACAATAATAGAGACTCAGAAGAAATGTGTCGCTACTAATAGAATATTTCATAATACATATGAGAGAGAGACCATGTTAGAGATATTCTCAAAAAGAATGAACAAGGGAACATCCCTTCAATTTCCTATATAAAATTACATGGAATCTATAGACCCAAGTTTTCAGGGAAGGGTGAAAGTAAATGGAATGGGTTTCTCTCTCTCTTTCTTTTTTTAACATAGAAAAAAGACTCACAAATCCGCCCGCTACTGTCACAATTTTCAATATGGTAGTCGTACAAACATTCCTCACATTCTTCTTCCTTGCTCTCCCTAAATCTTCCTCGTCTTCCTCCACCATGAAATCGATTGATGACAAGGGTAAGGGAATGTTGAGGGAAGACGCGTGTTCGTCATCAACATTCCCAGAAAATTTATACTGTTCTATCACACTATTCTTGTTCTAAATTTTAATTTATATTTAATTTTTTATTTTGTCTAATATTTCTCACCTTTCTCTTTCTCTTTCTTTTTAATTTTCATTCTAATCAACTAACGATTATTATTATATATTCTCTAACTTTTAGAAGTGACCAACAAAATTTATTTTTCTTTTCTAGTTAATTTTCTCATAATTCTCAGAAGATGAAGATGAAGAGGGGAGGGATAAATATAATTTTTAATTAGAACAAAAAAGGAAATCATTGACCAAGACATGAAAAAAAATGAATCGAGTCCAGAATCCAGAAACCAGATTTTCGACACAATTAAATTCAAACTGTGAAAGTGGAGAGAGAGAGAGAAAGAGAAATGAGGGAATGAGGATGATGCAGCCAATTAATTTATAGGACCATGGGGAGCAATGAAAGTAATGCGATTTAAATGGGTATCATTAAACGCAAGGGGATTAAAGCTAAACCAAAGTGAGACTCTCTCTCTCTCTCTTTGTGTACATTCACTGTATACATATTGTTGTGTTTTGTGTGTGTACCCCATCCAATAATTAGAGTCTGCCTTCATAATTATACCCCCTCGTATATAATCTCTTTGGCTAAACCCTTCCTCCATGTTGTGCATGTGCTGTGCATAGAGAGAAAACGGAGTAGAACAATTGAGACTTTTGCAAAACTAAAATTATGAAACACGTGTTCCACAATAAATTCTTGCTCTAAATTTCTTTTCTTTCAATCATTTTCATCTGATTAATTTAACTCTAGTCTCAAGACAGTTCGATAAAAGTCTTTTTAGTTGTTTTTCAGTAGTACAAGTATGCGGAGACTGCTCGGAATTTCAAAGGTTTAAAAGAAAGTCAAGATGGAATCTTGAGTGCGTGGAAAAATGGTTTTTTAAAATATTATCTTAAATAAAAATGAAGATGGTTTACCTGTGTAGTAGAGACTACCGATGTCTTTAGCATCTCGATTTCCACTGACAGTATTTATTCCCATATTGATAGCACTTTTCATGGATTCCCTCACCGTCGTTGTCGCCTCCGAAATGGTTTTGGAGATGGACGTCATTTTCCAATTATTTTGATTGCACTTTCTTCTTTCTATAATCAAATTAAACAATTTTTTAATTAAAATACTGAATTTGTGAATTCCCCACAAAATGATTATTTTACTAGATCAATATAGTCTAGAATACTAATAAATTTTGAAATTTAACATGCCTGTTTCTATTATCTCTCAAATAATTCAAAATGTGACTATTTTAATTGGAGTTGAAAATATAAAATAAAATAAAATCTTATCCGCACGTATTACTTGTCTAATATGAATTCTTTTCTCCCATTTTCAATGACCAAAATTTAATATTTAAATGAGAAACTGTACTTACCCTTAAATTTTCTTCAGATAACCTCCAGTCCTGATTTGTCAACCAAAAAAATATATATTTTGTATTTGTCTATTTTTTAAATTGTAGTTAAGGCTTATAACTTTTTTTTGAAAATATTCTAATAATTTTTTGTTTTGTATTCTTAATAATATCTCTGGATTAAACTGTACAATTTTTTTGTCTTAAACTTCGTCAAGTCTTAACGCTCAGCGTGACTTATATATTTGTTTTATAATATATATTTCTTCATACGACTAAATATTTTTTTTGAATTTTCACAAAAAAAGAAATTTCGATTTGCGACGAATGCTCAACAAGAAAAATAGAGATTATATATTTATTTTAAATATAATTTTAACAATAATTTTTAATAAGGGAAAGGGTGAAGAGATGGACGTGGGAGCGTGTGGAGAGTTGAGTGAATCAAGAGTGAAGGAATCTTCTCAATTTCTCCTAAACTTGTTCAAACTTGCTCCGAATTTATATATATATATATGTACTACGTACACAATTCCATCTCTCCACCTTCCCCTCCCCTCCCTCGCTACTTTCAACGGTTCTCTTGAGGACGCGCAAAAGAAAAAGTTGGTTGGGATTCCTCTAAAGGCAAGAACCAACCCAAATTCCTTGACAATGTGAAAGCCAACTCCCTCCCATCCAATCGGAGAGGAGGGGAGGTGGTCTACTCTCTTTTCCCTCGTCCAATCCCGATCCGGGTATTCTCCGTACGTTATACTCCTACACTCCCTTGTCTTGCAAAGAGTGGGAGAGAGAGTAAAAGTTGGAACGAAACGGTGGCAAAGTGAAATTTTTTCCTTCTTTTTTCAAGCCAAATTCTTTTGCACCATTGGAAAATTGATTTTCTATATATAAAGACTATACTCATCACCCGCTCTCGCTATACGTTTTTTTTACATGCTCAAAAGTTGGTTCTGGTCTCTCTTTCTGTGGCTGTGAGTTTATCTTTCATCAGCCGCCTCTCAACCCTTCAAGTCCAACAAACTCAAAGTTACTTGACCTACTTTTACAGATATACATCTACGAAGGAGAGAAAGTAGAAAGCATTGGGGATAGATATCTAGCCACAAATTTCTATTCAAACAATGTCCTACATCGACAAATCCTCCAATTTTCCAATTGTCTCCTCTCCATTGACACAAACCCCCCTCACATTTTGTACATATCTTTCCAAACTTTTTTTTTTGGCTGAATCATGAGTCACAATCCAAAAGGTGGAATTCTTTTCTTTTAATGAAATAAAAAAAAACTTTTTTGGGGGGTTTTTGGCATTCCATTGAAGAGGAAAAAGGATAATTTTAAATTCTGGAAAAATATATATTTAATTTTATCCCTTATCAAATTGACTAATAATAGTCGTAATTTTGAATAGGTAGAACTAGATATCCTTCATAATTTTATACATTGGAATTTCCAATTTAATCATAATAAATTTCTCTTTTTTTTACAGTAGCCCCTTCGGCCCCTTGCTTTTTTGGCTATATGGTTAAATTTTGAAAATTATATGAATTTTGCGTGTTTCATTTCAAAGTTTAAAAACTATGGAATATAATTTTTTATTGATTACAGACGCAGAGAGAAAGAGAGAGAGATGAGAGGGGAGGATTTTAGAATCCTCCCCGTCAGCCGTTATGTTGTACAAAAGTGTTCTCCGGAACTTTGGCGATGGTACGATTTGTACGGCCGAATTCCGGTGTGGAATGTATAATTTCCTTTTTGGAGCCCACAGCCGTCCTCCTCCTCCCTTATCTCTCTCCTTTCTCCCTGTTTGTGTTACTTTCATGGTAGTCTCTCTCTCTCTCTTGTTACATTACAAATTGTAAAACTTCTCTCTCTTCTCCAATTTTTATGTACAATGTGTTGTAGAATTTAAGAGAGAGAGAAAAAGTATTGAAAATATTTTGATATTCCTTACCTTCTCCATCTTGTGAATCATCATCTCTTTGACTGGAATGGAATGCGAGGAGGGCTGGAGGGGATTTTTGTGATGATGACGTTGATTTAATCAAGAATTTCTTTCTAGAAAAAACTTACTAATCTAATTTATTTTTATACAAACTTATAACCACATAAAATGTATACAAAACTATAAGTTGTACAGATACAATTTTGATAGAGACTCTCATTTTCCATTACATTTATCTTTTAAAGTAGAACAAGGATTTAGAACAGCCACAAAAAAACAATTGGGAACAGATTACTGATACAAAGTACAAAAGTATTAAAAGGATTGAATTTCTAATTATACACTAATAATGTTTACATGAAAGAGAGAGAGAGAGAAAATAATGTGAACTATTTATAGTTAACAAAATGTGAGATTCATTCAAGTAAAGAACTCACGTCCATACCTTCAATTATTTTAAATGACACAAGCACACCCACACAAAATACATAAACAGAATAAAAAGTAGACTGGAAAAAAAAGGATTTCTACTATACATTACATTGGAGAGGGACATTTTATTGGCATAAAATGGAAGAATATCATATACATCTTTTTACGACCACCCCATTCCCATTCCATTGGATTGAGAATGAGGAGGAGGAGGGGGGAACGATTCTTTTTTGGTGGAATTATTCGCACGAGTAGAAGCTGTTCATTGCAGATGGTACCATATATATATGTATACACAGTGTTATATATTTTATGTAAGGTTTTCAAGTATTTATATATCAAAACTGGGCATCATGTCATGACTTTCTCCCTCTGCATGTGTCTGATGATCCCTGTATGTCACGGAAATGAGTTGAAAGAAGAGTCCTTGAGTTGCTACACTTTTTTTTATAATGGAAACCAATCTTTCTCTCATGTTTTTTTTTACGTAAGTTTATATACTTTCAACAAACACAATATCTACACCGTCATTCCTTGTCCCTGAAAAAAGGGAACTTTTTTTGTATCTGACATATAAAATTATGAGGGATGAAATAAAGTAGAAAAAGTAAAGCACTTTGCTCATTTTTTATTTAATGTTTTCTTATTTGTTGTCCTTCCTTTATACGAGAGAAATTATTGGGATTTTTTTTTCTGATACAAAGTTGGAAAGTGTTGAGTAAAAAAGAAGGAAATGTGTTTTGATGAAACACATGCATGAACATGAATGTTCGTTCTGGAATGGAGGACAAGGAGAAGAGGAATTGAGTCCAAAAGAGGACTCATGTCATTTGAAATCTGCTCTCTCCAACCCATACCCCCACACACATTCTCCCTGTCCTCATTCTGTCAGTGTCAAACAGATGCCCGGCTCGTTATTGGCTCGTTGAGAGAATGGATAGTGAGAAGTTAGAGAGAGAGTCCAAGTTTTAACAAAGTTTTTTTTTCTCTTTCTCTTTTGATACTTGAAACTACTACACACACAGACCCAGTATATTTTTACAGACATTTTTATTACAATAAATTTCAGATAAATATTTGAATTGAGATATCATAAAATATTTTTTTAGAATTCAAAGTTATTTAAAAACAAAGAGTATAACTTTTATTTAAAAAATAAAAATTTATTATGAATATAAAAAAAGGAGAATAAAATCAAGTTGATTTAGTGAGTCAATATAATCTACTTGGAATTTAGAGCTTTTCTTGTTACAATTAAAATGTAAAACTTTACATGGCTCAGCAGACAGTTTAGACACTGACATTCCCTTTCTCATTTTCAGACCACCTGCCATCACGTACTTAAATGCCAAATGTCAAGTTGAAATTCTGGTCAATTTTTTTTTCTTCCATGGTCTTTTTTTTGTCTCCTCGACTAAAATAAAAGTCAAATGACTTTTGCTGTCTCATCCACTAAAAAAGCTTAAAGTTTAGTAGTAACCCACCCCTCAAAAAAAAGTTGGTCCTTTTCTTTTGGTAGTCGTTTTGAAAGTAGAACAAGAGAAAGATGAATCGTTTCCACCCAAATTCATCTCATCAAGAGTTAAAATGGAAGAAATAAAGGTTTTTCCTTCTCATGAGAGGAACGTTAAAAGGCGGGGGAGAGGGTTAGACGATAGTCTCTATTACAAGAGAGAAAAGTTAAAAGATCAGCCTCCTCCATCCTCTACCCTGTGACGCATTTCCTTCATGGAGTAGTGTACAATTTAGAGAGACCATCGATCAGTAGAGTATATTCGTAAGAGTGAAAATACACCACAGAGAGGAAATAAACGTGGGCGGTTTTTGTCCATTTCCTCTTGTTTTTATGGGCTCTGAAGCTATTTTAACTTGTCCTCTGTATATTCTAGAAACAAAAGTCCTTGGACTATTTTTCCACCCACTTTATCTTATTCTTACGCACATTCTACTACTCTCCGTACCAACACCCTTTAAAGCTTCTTACATGAGAAGCCGAGAAGGAGACTTGGAGAAAAACAAGAGGTACGACACATCGTACAAGTACTAAACTTGACTTTCTGTATGAGCTGGAGGCCCCTAGAATGGTTTCAAAATATAAAGTTGTACATAAAGCTTTCTCTTTCAAAGAATGTACCGAGAAATAAAAAATAAATTTGGGTGTCTTTTCTACAATCTATGGAGAGAGAGAGAGAGAGAGAGGGCTAGTGGGTAATATACTCTTGAAGTCTTGACTAATGATTTATTCTGAAACATATACATATAGAGAGTGTGTAAATAAGGGTTGGTGTGAATGGTTGGAGAGGAGAGTTAGGGTTGATTTTGATTCACCAAGTGGATCCCTGGAGACAACAGATAGTCAGTCTGTTGTTTGCCAAGTGACAACGACACCACACCACACAGAGACTAAAAAGGAGCTTCAATGCTGCTTACAACCCACATCATCACATTCACATCTTTTTTGTGAGAGACTAGATAATATTCAAATTAGAAGGTCTCTCTCTCTCTTTTCATCTGCTCCATTTCCCTGTATCCACAATCCACAGCTATCAACTGATGACATGGGTCGGTCTTCCTCTTCTTTTTTTGGTTTAAATGTTAAGTGTCTGTGTATCTGTACATACATGCGAGCCATTTTTATTTTCTTGGAGGACAAACCATATGCTACTACGACTGATTTGCTATCAATTTTTTTTGTCATCATTTTACTATTAATTTATTACCAGTCTTGTTTAGATTACACAAGTACTTTGTCTCTCTCTCTCTCTCTCTATTTGAGTATTCTCTGGGAAAGTAGAGAGAGAGAGTGAACTGATTAGGGGATGAAAGATTGTGTGTGAAGGTGATGATATAATGTCCCATGAGAAGACCACTGACAATTAATTGTGTCTTGAACAGTATTTTATTTATAATGATGATGTATGGTTGTGGGTCAATATTAATAATCTTAATCTAATGGTTTAATGGAATGGATGAGACTATAATGAGCTTTTTATTTAAAAGCTCTCTCATCTTTTTTTGTTATTATTCAATGTATAAAATGCATTTACTTTTTTTCTAATCTCTATCCTATATTTTTTCTAATAAAACAAAAAAGTGAGCAAACAAGAGGAGAAGTGAAAAAACTATAAAAGTTGGTACAATGAAACTTGGAGAGTTTAGTACTTTTACGACGGGAGACTTTTAAAAAGCAGGGGAGGATTTTTCGTTGGTGTAGTGGTTCTACAAAGAATATTAATTGTTGAATAATTTCTTATATTCAACAATCAGTTTCTAAAGAAAAAAAAGTACATATTGATTGTCTGAAAGAGTTTGTGAAAATTGTAAGTTGTACACAATTTTTTAATAATAATTTAATTTTGTTCGTACTAAAAATGTAGTTAAATTATTCTCAATTTATGAAAACTTTTTTTTTGGTAGATGGTTTGTCGCATCCGTCGGATGGTTTGTGTGACCTCAACGTCCGTACTATTGATTATTTATTTGGCTCCTTCAATGATTCTACTTGCATCTGGAGCTCCTCATGAGGCAGCTTCAGCTCCCATTTCGAATTTAGGACAAGGATTCCTTGACCTGAATCGAAATTCTATGGGATCGGGTAAACAACATGCCAGGCCATTTATTCAAGGCCAATCTTCTCCGCAGCAGGGAGAACAACAAAAGCATCCTTTATCCTCTTCGGATATTATTCATCCTCCAACACTTGGTCATCATCATTCTATTCCGGAAGGAAAAATTAATAAGAGGCATCCTCGTCAATTGGAGGATGAGGAACGGAGGAGACCGAGACCCAGACACACCACCAAGAGAACAAAACCGTGGGTCACCCATCCAACAATGGTCACTACCAGTACGTCCAGTACCACTCCTGAAGTACAAGAATCCACCCTTCGTCCAGGTCTTCCACCCATGGACACCAAAGGGCCCAGTTTTGCCTATTGTGCAGCCCTATGTAAGGAGGGTCTTGGTGGTCTTGCTTGTGAATGTGACATTGTCCCCATTGGATAAATTTAGAAATATCGTCATCATCATCACTCCTTTCTTGTTTTATTTTAATTATGTTTATCATTTATATAGTCTGTCGTATTTAGGTGTAGATGTACATAGAACACACGAAAATGTTGTCAATGAATCAATGTTACGTAAATGTCAGTTAATACAGTAGACATATTTTTTTGTATAGCGTTTACTTGTAATTTTAAAGTAGAAAAAATGTTTTAAAAAATTATTTTTAAACTAGTCAACTTGATTGGATGTTAATTGACTTGATCATGTAGAGAATAATTTGGTATTAATTGGTGACACAAAGACTTGATAAAGTAAACAATAAATTGTGTAGTCCGCTTTTTTATAAAAATATTTTTTTAAATGGAACGTTTTTGTCATCCCTCATTCAAAATATTCTTGCACAAAATTGAATTTTTGCATCATGAACTTGACTGCATGCTGTACAGGAATGTAAGATAACAAAAGAGAATAGAAATTCAATGGTGAGCAATGACTGCAAAAAAGTCTTGGGAATCATGAATCACATGATGTGTCTACTACAAGTACAGTGTATATTACTTATGTACTGTGTAGTATATTCTGTACACTCTAATGCAAATTATAATTGTCAGCTTAAGTTCTTGTACAAACTGTGAGCATCATAATATGCAAATCTCATGATGCGAGGCACTCAAATGCTATTGACTCACTTTTTTTCACTCGTTATCTTGTGTCAACACTGAATATTAATGTTGTTATTCCATTGGATATGGCGTCTCGAAAAGAATTTCTTTGAAACTCGGATTTATCCGTCTACCCGGATAAAGAATTCACAGTGAATGCATTTCATTTGTTGTAATAGGGTGGTCCATACATTAAAATTATTTTTGACTTATTTTGTTGGTGAATAAATTATAACTTGAAAAAAATAAAAACACTGGCTAATATTTACCATTCTCCTTTGCCCATGGTTCTCTAACACAATTAAATATCTGTGGGCTAAAGTTGGATTTATTGTACACCGAAATTATTCACAAGGCATCCCCATATAAAGTGTGTGCCCATATCTGTAATAAAAATATATTTAAAAAAATTATAATTGGATAAGTCAAGACACATTTACGGGTCATTTTCTTGGAATTAAGAGTTAATGCTGTTTTGAAACTAATTAAAAAACTCATGGATTGCATTTAATTTAATTGTGATGAGTACATAATCATAAATCATGACAAGTGAGACCAATTATTTGGATGCTTTTTTATAATCTTTATCCAATGAATCAAACAACGTAATTTTTGGAAATTAAGTTCACCAGTTTTTATGTTCAAAATACATGTTTTCAAATTATTTTGTGAGTTCTTGAAACTTTCAAGTTGAAAGACACTAATAATAAAAAACTTTTTGCCAAAAATTTCAGTATGAAATCTTCATTTTCTTCCTACCAAAGACTGCCATGTGTTGCTGTAAATGGTCAAAGTAAGAATTCAATTTTTTGTATGTACAAAGGATAATACATGTTTAATAATATTATGATGATATATACAAGGACATGGGGGGGGGGATAAAATTGGCAATGTGGAAATGTTGAATATGTCAAACCATTACAGTTAAAAAATGATGTGACCATATACAGATATCAAGTATGTTGATGGCTCCTATTTCTTGGGTATATATGCTCAATTTCAAATATCATGAATATTACAAATATATTTGTATGAATTATTTATGGAGATCCATTCACAAGTAGCATTAGAATCAATGAATATGACTACATACAGTAAAATTTAAATTGTTTTGAACTTGTTAATTAAGTTAAGACAAGTTTTTATTTTATTATTGTATCTTTCTTTTGGTTTTTTTTAACAGATTCGCGTGTCACGGCGTATGTTGACTGGCTTATCGATACTATTAAGAAAACAATGTAAATCTATGAATTATTATTCTTTCAATATAGTAGTAGTAGTAGAAATACTATCATAATATAGTTTAATCATATTTGGTCACGATAGGCTTGTAACCCTCCACCACGTTCTAAAAAGGAACGCTGTATACAAGTTTACACTTTTTTTTAAATAACAATAATATTAAGTTTTCAAAAACAACTTGTTCAATAAAATATTTCGTTGATTTAGAATTATGAGTGTGTACTTTTTTTATAACTTCTAAAGTATACTAAATTGGAAGCTAGAGAAATAAATATTTATAAATTGATACGCGATTAAGAGATTGATTAATTAATTACTCGGTTTTAAGTCGTAATAACCAACATTGACGGGAAGGGTTAATGGTTAACACAAAGAAACAAAATTATTTGACGATATCCGTATACAAGACTTTGCGAATACAAGAATGATAATAGTACATAGTAGTAGTAATATAGTAGATATAGGAATGCATTTTTTTTCTCCGGAGGTTAGAAAGTCACAATTGATTGCATCCAACGTTCTTTTTTTGGAATATAATACCTCTTTATATATGTATATCTGGTGCAAAATGAAGAAACGGATTGTAGTCACTTGTTTCTAATATGAAATATACAAGCGTGTTTTTTTTGATTTACAAGTACTATAAAATTGTTTGTTTCGTTTGTATATATAAGTGTCAAAAAATAGACTAGTAAAAATCTAGCCATTCATTACAGCTCTCACAAATTCTTCATAGTGAACATTTCCCTGGGAGTCTTCGTGACCTAAGAAACAGAACAGAAAAAACGCTTTTAGTTACTCACATTTACATACTTAAAGTAATTTAAATTTTCTTCTTCTTCTTAAAGATACATATAAATTTATTGTCAAATAACTGACCCGCAAGCAATTGCTCCACTTCTTCATCTGTCAGCTTTTCTCCTAATAAATAGAAAATATCAACATGATAAGTTACCGAGTAATGCAAAGGTACATACTGTTATAATTGTAGATCAAGTATTAAATTTCAACAGGTACAAATAGTACATTCATATTGTGTGTCAAAAATAAACGAAATTTAGTTTGAATATCAAAGTGACAACTTACCGAGGGTTGTTAGTAAATGACGGAGTTCTGCTGAAGATATATACCCGTTACCATCCTTGTCAAAATGTCTCAATCCTTCGATGAAGTCTTCTGCGGTATCATGACTTCGATTTTTTGAAATTGTCGAATAAATTGGGAGAAAAACATCAAAACTGATACGTTCATCTGAAAATGAAATGTCATAATAATTATCTTCATTCAAAACCAAGGAACATCAATACATAGATAACAGAATGAATTTATGATACACAAAACTAAAACACAATCTAGTACACTATTGCGTAGGTTAAAAAAAACTATGATCTCATATTTACTATCATTTTTACCTGGTCTATGTTGATGAGTTAATTTTTTAACATCACTCTCCGTAGGGTTCTGACCTAAGGCTCTCAATACGTCTCCAACTTGATTCACTTGGATTTTACCGTCACCTCTGTTATCAAACAACTGGAATGTTTCTTGAAATTCTTCATCACTGTAACCCGCCTATTAAATTTTAATAATAACACAAATTAAAATGTTGTCAAATCTTTCTTTGACAGGTTGACAAAATGATAGTAGTCAAAATAATGTAGTCATAATTAATATTCAATTCAAAATAAGTAAAATAAATACCATTTGGATGCTACTTATAATGTCCGTCTTGAACTCCTTTTAAACAAAAAAAAAAACTTTCTCTCAAGTTGAGGAGCCGTTTAAAAAAATATGGGAAATCAATCCACACCCTTTGGCTAACGTGAGTTAAGTGAATCACCACTTGATTTCAACTCCTTTTTTATTTTGGAATGTAAAACTGCAAATATGGTCTGCTTGTCCCCCAAAGTCTCTATATAAGGCTAATTTTTCCCCAACTGTTTAATCTCGATTAACAAGCTTACTAAGGTAACTTCCAAAACTGACGTTCGCACGGGAAGAGGTGAGAGGGGCTCTCAATTGGAGATGCTCAAAGCCACAGACAAGGGTGGTAGGGGCGATATTAACGTCCCTTTTGGATGGCCCCTCAGTTTGGCCACTTTGGACGAAGATGGCATGAAACTAGGCTCGTACGAAAATGGACCAAAACATGGATAACAAGTTCTTTTTATTTCATTCATTTTTTATCGTAATTAATTAAAATTTATCAATCATAAAATAGTACAATATAAGAATCAAAGAGGAAAGGGAGAGCTAAATGACTCGTAGACATTGGCAGAAAAGTCTCTCAATTTTTCTGCCTGTGTGACCGAAATAATCCATGGATTTGATGGTTGTAAATTATTGGGGAAAAAATTATTGACAATGGGAATTAATTTGGCCAATGGAATGGACACCTCATGAGGTAAAACACAGTTGGGATGATGATTCAAATGAGTAGATGATGAAGAAGCATCAATATGATCATCACTTGTTGTTGTTGTATTGTTATTATTATTTTGAGGAGTAGTTACTGCAACTATATCCATTAGTTGATCGAGGAAACTACTAACTCCAAAAGTTTCAAAGGAAGTCATAAGAAATTCAACATCTTGGGATTGTAGCAAATCAAAAGTCTCAGTCATAATTAATTCTCTCGTGTCAACAAGTAGTGTAGAATCTTCTGAGAGTGGACGTCCATACACACGACGAAAATTTTCATATTGACTCAATACTGGGGGAGGGAAAATATATGTCCAGGAATTCTTGAAAGGATTTAAAGTATCTTCATTTTTCAATGACTCGATGATGTGCCAAATTGTTTGCTCCAAGTCATGGACAGTCAATTTTCTTGATAGAGGCATTGCTCCAACTACTATTTTTGTCTGTTCATAAATAACAGAACACAATTTTTCCATTCCTTCTTGAATAAAATAGTCTGACAAGGACAAGTATTCATGTTGAAGTTGTTCATCAATTGACCCGTTACTAGTACTACTACTCGTTGCAGACTCTTCACTCCTTGAATTTGCATCGAGTTTTTTTGAGCAACAATCTTTTATTAAATAACCACCCATGACACTCAATTGTATATTTAGTAAGATACTGAGTATAGAACTTGCATAAATTGAGGCCAACATTCGACTAAATGCAAAACACTTCAACTCTTCCCAAATTGTCAATTTGTGGCTTGGATTCTCCTTCAAAGAGGCTGTGAGTATCTCGGAATTCAAACAATGGTTTATTTTGTCTCGTAGTACTGGGAGAAGTGAGAGATATGTGGATACAGCATTTGCCTAGAAAGTAATGCAAAAATTAGAGACTTTTATTAGGTTATTCTTTTTAGGTATTTCAAATATTATTCTTCATCTTTCTAAGAAACAAAGAAACTTACATGTGTCTTTTCAAAATGTTCATGTTTCTTCATTTGGGTCCAAACTTCTTTGGCTTTCTCTTGCTGACCTTCGATGACTCTTCGTGTAGCATAACGTAGACCGTATGAAGCAACTTGATAAACTATTCCTCCGTACACAACTTTTTTCCAATGATTCCTAACTAATGATTTAGCTTTTGACAACATTTTTTACTTACTAAACTAGAGTCCCCTTATACTAAACAATTGACAATGTTATTAACTATACTATGAAGCCATAAACTCAGTGTCACCACCGGGTGTAGTTCCTCTGGGATTTTGTTCAAGTCGATTAACAACAAAGTTGGTTGTGTCAATAAAACGCTCAACACAATTAGCAAGACACGACTCGGTTCTTGAATCCAATTTAGTAGATGGTTTGTCCATACAAATATCCCAGCATTGAGTCGTCAGCCCATGCACCAATTGCTAAAAAAAGTATATAACATTAAAATATTGAAAAACAAACAAAGCATTAACAAAGCATGCACTTGAAAAATTAGTTTATTTTAAGTATACCTGAAACCGTTGCTTTTGTGTCTCAGTTTCAATGAAACTCCGAAATTGTGGATCTTTCTGCAGGTCTTCCAACCCGACGCTCATCTTAACCCGTAAATTTAACGATGAAATAAACTATGAAAGAAGAGAACTCGGCCAAAAAACAAAATTTTTAATTCTTCCAAATTTTTTTCAAGAATGACATGCTAGAAAAAAATGCAGCAAGGATGTCTTCTTTGGTTCAACGTTTATTCATTGGCTTTGTCATTTTAGTTTGGCAAACTAAGTTTACTAATTAAATTTGATGAATTCAAGTAATTGACATATTGATAAGTAGTGACCCTTAATGAGGGCACTTGTCAAACTTATTTATGATACCTCTAATGTTTTAAAAGGAGGAGTTCCTGTCGGTTTTTCATCATGTTGTACGTAAAAGTACTTATACTATGGAAGCAAAAGCAAAAATTCATAGAAAATTATGAGAAATCTGAATAATGTCATATTAAAATTAAATCATAGGATCTAGATTGACCCAATGGTCACACACAACAAGTATATTTTACACTGAAACTTCTTCAGTGACCATTGTTTTGGTGCAAGTACATATCTCCTTATTTGTTATTACTACTTATATTTGTTAGTTGCATATAACTAATATTGTATGTACCATTCATGCTGTCGTCATTTAATTGTTGATTTCATTACATTACTTTTATTTTAATTCAGTTCATTTCATTGTTTTCCAGAGTCAAGAGACAATAAAAACTACGACGGAGCGAATAAATCGACTAAACACTGCCAACATCCGGCAGAAAATTCGAAGCAAAAAAAATAAATTGGATAAATTTTTAGAAATAAGTTTTCTTCACTTTTTAAAGTTAAATATGCAGTCTATGCAAAATCAAGCGGTTCATTTGTCACCAAATGTAGCTGCTACATCACTCGCTTCCTGGACAAAATTGGTTTTCACACTCAACAATAAGATACAAATAAAAATTTCAGAAATCAAATGTCGAAAAAACAATTATCATCATCCACAATTCGAGTCACAAACTACTTTACCGGCGCTATTAAGTAAGGGGTTTGCCTTCTACAAGTCTTATGGATCTTTCGATTTGGACAAGAGTTCGGTAGCTATCCGAAACTCACTTCTGCGACCTAATTATCGAGTTTATCAAGGTATTTATTTGAGATTTTTCACTACACAAACTGCATTTCGTGAGCATGATTGCATCATTTTAAGAATAATTTTGTATTGATGTATTCAATTTTGAACTTTATTACAGTACAGTGTAGAACCTTCAAAACACTACGGGATAAACAAGCTCAAGAGACTAGGAATCCAAGCTTCTTTATTCGCTTAAAAAATAAAGTATTTCCTCCAACTGATCCTATTAAAGGAACACTGCCCGCTGATAAACTTCAAGGTACTTTTCATGAATAGATTAGTATAATGTGTTATTAAAAGACTTGAGGAATGCTAATTTATCATTATTATGATAGCCCTCTTAGCTGATCTACCACCCTCAGAGGCACAGAAATTGAAAATTGCTTTTGCTGAAGGGTACATTGCTGCAAATCCGACTACGACAAATAGAAATACAAAGACTTATCGATGGCTACGTACTCTACAACAACTATTAGCAATAGCAGTCTTCACAGCTCTACTATTCTCTTTATTAGGTATGACAATCAAATTGATTAAAAAACTCTCCCTTTTTACGTCTGTGTTTTTCCCATTTTTGTAATTTGGTAATGTTGTATTATTTACTTATTTTTGGGGACTGTAGGTTCAGTTGGTGGAGGGATATTTCGAGTCAATGTTGGAAATGGAAATGAAGTTTTGCCTGAAGATATAAATGTTACATTTAATGACGTCAAGGGCGTTGATGAGGCAAAGACCGAGTTGCAGGAAGTTGTAGAATTTCTACGGAATCCCGACAAATTTCTCCAACTTGGAGGCAAACTCCCAAAAGGTGAAAACAAATAATAAAAACTAGTACAAATAATATTTCAATCATTTGAATTTTTCAAGTAGTTTCTCAATAACAATTTCTTTCGTTTTGATAGGTGTACTTCTAGTTGGTCCTCCTGGAACAGGAAAAACATTGCTTGCTCGGGCAGTTGCTGGAGAAGCTTCAGTTCCGTTTTTTCATGCAGCAGGACCTGAATTTGATGAAATTTTAGTCGGTCAGGGTGCTCGACGGGTTCGAGATTTGTTCAGTAAGTCCATGTAAAATATTGCAGTTCGATTCATTACAATTCATTTTCCTTCTTTTGATGAGGTGGCTAAGACATCTCGTATAATATCATTAGATATAAAAAACTTAAACTAATAATTAGAATATTATTATTTACTGTAATTTGTAGAAGCAGCAAAAGCAAAAGCTCCCTGTGTAGTCTTTATTGATGAAATTGATTCTGTTGGAGCAAAAAGAACCAACTCTGTATTGCATCCATATGCAAATCAAACAATTAATCAACTTTTATCTGAAATGGATGGGTGAGTGTCAAATAAAAATGAAGTACAATAAATAACTGTTAGTAACATAACATTATACACTAATATTTGACTCGTAAAATCAATTTGTTTCAGATTTCGTCAGAATGAAGGAGTCATAGTATTGGGAGCAACAAACCGGCGTGAAGATTTGGATAAGGCCTTATTAAGACCAGGAAGATTTGATGTCGAAGTACAAGTTCCTGCACCGGAGCTGAAGGGAAGAAAGGACATTCTTGAGTATTACATCAGTAAGATTAAGAGAGGGAACGATGTTGACGTGGACTGTTTAGCAAGAGGAACAACGGGCTTTACTGGTGCCGACTTGGAAAACATGGTGAATCAGGCTGCATTGAGAGCTGCCATTGAAGGTGCTACTGCTGTTGGAAAGAGACATCTCGACTATGCTCGGGATAAAGTCATTATGGGTAATTTTTTTTTAATTTATGAAATTATTTATTTATGAATTTTATTATTACAAAATTTTGAAGATATTTGTGACAATCTAGTTAAAATTTTAAAAATTAAACATGATGCATAATATAACATGGTAGGTGTTGCAAGATCAAGAATACCGGATGAGGAAACTAACTGGATTACTGCATACCATGAGGGGGGTCATGCACTTGTAGCTCTTTACAGTAAACCGTCAAAACCTCTTCACAAGGTAATGAATTTATTACTATTATTCAACAATAATACTACTATACAATCAAACAAATATTAAAGTATCCGTCTTGTTAGAGAGTCGATTTTACATGTTGTATCATACTATTTTTCGCTTTTAATACATACAGGTAACAATTATTCCAAGAGGTCATTCTTTGGGACACACATCATTCATTCCAGAGAAGGAAGAACACAACACCTCTCGTGCCCAATTACTGACTGAGATGGATAGCTTGATGGGAGGAAGAGCTGCTGAAGAATTGATTTTTGGAAGCGAGAAAATAACTTCCGGGGCCTCGTCCGATTTAGAGGTAAATATTATTGAATCAAATAATATTGATAAAACAAAATTATTACATATTTAACATGCCTCTCATTTCATGCTATGTTGTTTATTATCCAGAAAGCTACTGCAATTGCTACTGCTATGGTTCAAAAATGGGGAATGTCTGATAAAGTTGGATTAAGAACTGTGAGACAAAGCAAAGAATTGGGGCCTGCCACAAATGAACTAATGGACTCTGAAATTAAAAAAATGTTGCAAGAATCTTATGATAGGGCAAAGAAAATCTTAACCCAACATGCCAAAGAACACAAGGCACTGGCCGAAGCACTGATGAAATATGAAACATTAGATCATGATGATGTCAAAGGTTTAATATCCGAAGGCGTTCCTCCTAAAAAGTTATTAAATGGTGTCAGCGGGTCAACAGCAGCAACAGCGAATAATATTAATATTAGTAGTAATAATAAAAATAGTGTTAGTAGTAAACAAAAAACAGATAAGCAGCCTTACTCAAAATGACGTTCAGAGTACGTAAAAAAACATTAGAGTTATAACAATTGTTAATGACTTGTGAGATCTTTATACATGGCCAGATTTTTTTGATATACAATATTAGCTATGTACGTAAAGTAAGTAGTTACCTATAATTTCACGTATAAAGTAATGAACTAGAACGACTTGAATATCATCGTCATAATTCAGTGAATGTAAAGAAAACAGAAATTCTTCCAAATTATTCAATTAAATTAAAAATGGAAATTTTTCTACGATATAACCGGACAAATCGTTCTAATGTTTAGTTTTTTTTGTGTACTTTGCTTTCATCTGTGTAAAATTTCTTGAATTATCCTTATAACATAAGTACGCCTTCTAAACTTTATGCCATCCCTATTAATCCCGGCTCGACCAACCAAGAATTTTTAAATTGGATGGTAACTACTAGCAACGGCTTTTCATTGTTGTTATTGATGTACCATCGGAAAATTGGCAGTTCGTCAATGTCAGACCTGAGAAACGGACGTTGGTAAATTTTCCTCTGCAGAAAATTGAGTCGTACGAAAACGAAAATCTTTAACATTACAAAGTTATTTTAGTTGTCAAAAAGCAAAAAAATGCGTGAAATTGTTCATATTCAAGCTGGTCAGTGTGGAAATCAAATTGGAGCAAAGGTGTGTAAAAATAAGAATTTTCAGAGCCCCCACATTACGTATCATAGCATCAGTTGTTTTTCCGATTTTTTAAAAAAATAGGGAGATAAATAAATAAATTATTTGTCTTGTTTTTCTTTTAGTTCTGGGAAGTCATTTCTGATGAACATGGCATCGACCCCACTGGTACATACCGAGGTGACTCTGATCTACAACTAGAACGGATTAATGTCTACTACAATGAGGCAACAGGTTAGTGGGTACTTAATTATTTACATTTATTTATTGAGACAACTCAGATTGCTCAATTGACGAAAGTGTGGCGATCGATTCTGTCACGATTGTATATTTTTGTGATAAATAACAACCGTTTCCATGACACTAAATTTTTGAAATTTTAATTAATTATAGGGGGAAAATATGTACCACGTGCCATCCTCATCGACCTTGAACCAGGCACCATGGACTCTGTCCGATCGGGTCCTTTTGGACAACTCTTCCGTCCCGACAATTTTGTCTTTGGACAGTCCGGTGCTGGTAACAACTGGGCCAAGGGTCACTACACCGAAGGGGCTGAATTAGTTGACTCAGTTCTGGACGTCGTAAGAAAGGAAGCTGAAAGTTGTGACTGCCTTCAAGGATTTCAATTGACTCACTCTTTGGGAGGTGGTACCGGGTCTGGTCTTGGAACTCTCCTCATCTCTAAAATTCGTGAAGAATATCCTGATAGAATTATGTGTACATTCAGCGTCGTCCCCTCACCTAAAGTATCTGATACAGTCGTAGAACCATATAATGCCACTCTCTCAGTCCATCAATTGGTTGAAAATACAGATGAAACTTATTGTATTGATAATGAAGCCCTGTATGATATCTGTTTCCGTACCCTTAAACTCACAACCCCTACCTATGGTGACTTAAATCATTTAGTCTCAGCAACGATGTCTGGAGTTACCACCTGTCTCCGATTCCCTGGTCAATTAAATGCCGATCTCCGTAAATTAGCTGTCAACATGGTTCCATTCCCACGTCTCCACTTTTTCATGCCTGGATTCGCCCCATTGACATCCCGTGGAAGCCAACAATACCGTGCCCTCACTGTTCCTGAACTCACCCAACAAATGTTTGATGCCAAGAACATGATGGCTGCTTGTGATCCTCGACATGGACGTTATTTGACTGTTGCTGCCATTTTCCGTGGTCGTCTCTCAATGAAGGAAGTTGATGAACAAATGCTCAACGTTCAAAATAAGAACTCCAGCTACTTTGTTGAATGGATCCCCAACAATGTCAAGACGGCCGTGTGTGACATTCCTCCTCGTGGTCTTAAAATGTCAGCAACATTTATTGGAAACAGTACTGCCATTCAAGAATTATTCAAGAGAGTCTCTGAACAATTCACAGCCATGTTCCGTCGTAAGGCTTTCTTGCATTGGTACACTGGAGAGGGTATGGATGAGATGGAATTCACTGAAGCCGAATCCAACATGAATGACTTGGTATCCGAATATCAACAATACCAAGATGCAACAGCCGAGGAGGAAGGTAACTTTGATCATTTTATTTTTTGTTTGTTTCAATCATTCATTCAAAATCTTTACATTTTATTTTATTTGTATCAAATATTTATGACTTATTGTTTCTTTTTTTAAAAAAAATTGTAGGTGAATTTGAGGAAGAAGAGGGTGAGGGTGCTGACGCTTAAGACAATCAACTTTTCCCCATTTCTTACTATGTACTACTATTCTATACTTCAACTAATATAGGTATAATAATTAATTAATAATATTATATGAATAATAGTTTAAATGAGGTAAAAATTAATCATCCGAAGTGTGATGTATGAGGCATAACAATATTTTGCCAAAACCTGAAGAATAGAAAATAAAACAATTTGTAGTTAGTATTTCAAATGATAAATTTTGACCAACTTGAATTTTGAACACAAAAAATATTTAGACGAAAAAACCATAATTACCTCCATGGAGAAGTCATACACATAGCCCTTGACCTTGGACAAGGATATTTTCTTAGACATTCAGCAAATTGACGATCACACTCACAAAGATGAGCTCCACAGATTCCCTTCCAACCACGGAAATCCGAGACTGTAAATATATTCAAAAAGTACTAATTTAAAATACGTATATTACATGTATGTAAATAATTTATCAAAATTATCCATCTTTATGAGAGTCCCCCCATTGTATCCTTAATATGTATACACATAAATATAATACCAACTAATTTACTCTTGCTTTTAAAAATTAATACCACATTTTGGACGTCCCCCATTGCAAGTCCTGAAAAACAACAACAATACAATTTATTAATAATAATAAAGTTCAAGTGAAAGTTTTTTTTGTTTTGTTTTGTCTACTACCAATGAAATATAGTTTTTTTCAGTCAATTTTATTTTACCAGTAGTATGGCACAAAGTAAGTTAGTAGAGGAGGACACTTTGCATGATGATAGCACCAGTCATGTTTGTAACAGCACCTAAATCATTCCAAATTTTGAAAATGTGATACAACAGAAGAATATTTTGTATTTTATTTGGTATTGACACTTACTTGTCAATACCATCCACTGTAATACCAGAACCTACAGGTAAAAATAATTAGTAATAATTACAAAATGATCCAGTACTTTTTCATAATATACAAGTCAATGAATAAAATAATTGAAATACCCATAAAGCCGCAAAAACAACCGTACCCTTTGTAAATCAAAGGATTACATCCTGTAGCACAGACAACCATGTCATACAGGTGGACAACACTTCTTCTTGGCCTTCGTCTCATCATCATTGTCTTCCCTTGTCCATCATCCTCTTCACCCTCTTCGTCTTCTTGACTTGCATTGAAATCATTATCTTTACTAGGGTCAGGACCAGAATTCTCATTTTGAACTTGTTCATTCTCTTCACTCTCAGGATTGACATTGTTAAAAATACTATTCTGATGGTGGTGTTTCCTTTTACTATGTTTTGAAAATAAATCTCTAAAATGAGATGACAAATTTGACTGAGGAAATATTCCACTAGAATTGACTGTTATGAATGGTGGCTCTGTAGGAAATTGTTCAAGTTGACTGTCTTTTGTATTGTCATCAAGTTGATGATTTTTTCTTCTTTTCTTGGGATGATCCTCTAAGAGGGGGACTTGGTCATCAATATTTTCACCACTTTCTAAGGAGACGTAGACATTTTCAGTTGTCACATTCACTAATTGTGGAATTATTCGAAGGGGTTCTGTCATCCCATCAACAGTGTCCAAACTCTCAATAAATTCTCCATGTTCAAAAGGAAAAGAGGAAGAAGGGAATGTGATTGAAGAAGGTTGTTGACTTTGTGTAGAAATATGATTATTATTATTTTCACTTTGATTATTTTTAATTGTACTTGTACTACCATTTTTTATTTTAAGTAATTCCATTTCAGCATTAATATTCAACTTTCCATCTAAATCTGACTCTCTAGTCACTTCTTCACTATTATTATTATTTTTATTATATTTCTCTCCAGGAGTCCTCATAAGCTCACTACTTGTCAAATCACTAGCACTTTCATTATTTATTTTGGACTGGATTCTTCTAATGTCATCTAATATAACATTATCCATAATATTTTTCAACATTTCTGCATCTTCTTCGTCATCATCATCATCCTCTTCTTCATGTCCATTATTGTGACTTGATTCATAATTTTCATTCTCATGAAAAGCGAATGTGGCTGAGGATTT
>JAQIVZ010001893.1:0-26221 GCA_034700945.1 Arrhopalites spinosus
ATTCATTTCTATTCTGGTTTCGACCAAAACCTCAATCAAAAAACAATAAAAATCTCTATTCATTATTTCTCTCAGGGATATCTTTTATGGATTGGATTCTCGATACAATAAATAAAAATCATGATTAAAATTGACACTAATCCCTCCAATTTTAATTAACTGCGGTATTCATTAAAATTAACTTTATTTTTAATTAACAACTCAATAAATTCATTACAAAAAATTAAATTTTTAGTAGCTTCATTTTATTTCAAACTCAGGTCATGATCTCAACATCACGTACTTAAAAATTGTTGACATTTTACTCTGGTCGATTTCCTAAGAAATTAAATTGTCAATTTAATTAGTTTTATTTTAAATAAAATTACAATTAATTTTAATTACCTTTGACTCCCGCCAGAGGAGTCACTGTTAAAGGCGAGACTGTGGAAGTGGAGGCAGGCGGAGTTCCAGTTTTTTGAGGACAATTATAAAGTCGATTAATTTTCATGAGGTCAATCTGTACTTAAATTAATAAATTAGACAATTAAAAATATTTCATTTTAATCTCAATTAATTAATTTAACCTCTGAAAATCCTTCCCGTTGTCCCATTTTTGGATTGGGAACTTTTGGCTGGATTGTGTGAAATCGGCGATCTTTGGCAAAGGCGTGAGGTCCGTAATGCATGACGGAGGAGGTGTCATAAGGCGCGCTCAAATTTTGAATGTACTGCCACGTGTACTTGTTGAAATTAGCGTCCATTCCTATAAAAAAAACAACTTGATCTTTGACCTTTAAACTTGCTTCAAAAATTAATTGCTTACCAGTGGCGACATTATTCATGAAAACATTGACATGGTCATCCCGATCCCATCGGCTTTGTTCATGCCTACAAATGTAAAGTCACGTGACTAATCACTAATTTCAAATGCAAGTGTAGATGGCGCCAAAATTCAAAAAGTTTTACATAAAAATTACCAAAATCCAACTGCATGCATTAGTTCATGGATCATGATACCAAAATGGACACAACCTTCACCAAAAACGACAGGCTGAGCGCCCCCTGTCCGTCCCACGTGGGAACTACAACCCTGACCTTTGACAATATTTATGTAGTCATTTTCAGTCGTCCTTGGTTGAAATATTATACAAGTTTTGGACTTGTACTCCATAAATACACGAGCTAGTAAACTCATTTCAATGGGATCTAAATTATTTTAAAAAATTAATTTAATTTGTAATTAAATTTCAAGATTTTTTAATTTACTAAAAAGTGGAGAAATCATGTAAGGGATGACCCCTCCAAACCACTTGAATTTTTCTTCATTGATGGCGTTCCTTGTGAGGTCATTGCCCTCTGAAAGAATTATGTCCCCTTCGTAAAGTCCCGCTAGTTCGATGGGGTCTACGAAATCCTTGGAGGGGGAGGCGGGACGATGTGACTTTAAAAATGAATTTAGATTTTTAAAAATTTAATTACAATTTTGACTCTATTTTTAAAAAATCAGTACGTGAATATTATCTAAAAGTTGCGAATTTTCAAAAGCCTCCGCTTTTTTGGGCTCAGGACCTTCTTCAGAAGGAGAGGAAGGGGCGGTTTGGACGAGAACAATTAGTGTTAGAATTTGAACTAAAATTAGAGTCCGCGCCATTTTTTAAATTGTAATAAAAAAATTGTTTTTTAGTTTTCAAAATTGGGAAATAGAATTTGGCAAGATATTTTGAAGCCAAAGTGACTCAATAAAAATTTAATAATAAATTGCAACATTTTTTGTATTGTCTCTGACATAATTGGGGTGATTTTTGATTTTTCAAATTTATGCAGAGAGACGTTGACGCATTTATTAATGTTAAAAAGTTAAAAACAAAATATTTTTGTCCTTATTTTATTATTGATGACCTACATTCAATTCCAAAAATTTGCCAAAATATTTCCTCTCACATGTGACCCCATTTTGACATTTTTTATGTCATTGCAATGACATGAATTCACTTGTACAATTTGATCATGAGGCGGGGGCGCCGAGCGAGACAAATTGAAATTTATGTCCCAACTGTTTTGTTTTAAAAAGACACCTTTTAATTATTTTCCAAGAATATCTATATTTTTAGTATAATTCATTTGTATAATTTTTAAAAAAATACAGTTGAAATTACTCATGAGGAAAAGACAATTATTTTTTTGATCCTGGCGGTTTTCTTCCATTGGGTCTACCCCCCAGATGGAGGGTCGATACAGCGACAAGTCAAATGGAGAGTTCCTTCACATTTTCCATGACGAAATCCATTATCCTTGCAATGCTTTTTACAATTTGAGTCGATAGGACAACCCTACACAAAAAACGGGGACAATTTTAAACTTTAATTAAATGAAATGAAATTTAACTGTAATTTATTTGTATGCAGTCATTACAAATGTATCACCCTTCACATCTGGAATTAGGCATAGGGTGAGCATGACCAAAAGGAACAGGACTCCAACTCTAGTTAAAATTCTAATTAACTCTGTTTTCTTGTCAAAAGTCGATTAAAAGTTGTCATTACCTGCGCATTTGTGACGTCATGTTATTTTTATTTATTTTGTAACGTCCCGCCACATTTATTGAATTTATATTTACAACGTTTTTTATTGATTGTCATTAAATTTAAGTACTTAACTATTTTAGTTTATTAAATGTCAACATTGTTTACTTAAATTACACACAGTTGCCACATTGTGTGGCCATCTTATGAACATTTTTTAAGTAGCCATTTTTATCAAAAAAAACAATATTTCTATAGATGGCCGATTCGATCAGATGACTAAATAGACTCCTCTTCTCATTTAGTTTGAACACACCTCTTTTTTGCTCAATTTGAGACTTGAATGCCTGTCACAAAATTGAGAGCCGCCATTTTCTTTTGTTATATTCTTATTGACAAGGTCAAACTACTTTGAAGGTTCTTGACCCCTTTGTCCTGAGGACAAAGAAAATTCATTTTTGTGGAATTTGGAAAGACAAAAAAGACTTAATGATTTTTTCTATTTTTTGGGAATTTAGTGTTAGAGACAAAAATTGGCAAAAATAATTACTGCAATATGTGATATTTCAGTTGTTTAACCATTTAATTGCAAAAAAAAAATTAAAATGGTTAAAAAAATAAATAAACTAATATTAATTTTTACCATCTTTCAAACAATTCATACAATTAAATTAACTACATTTTTACATGAGTTGATTCAACTAAATGAAATTAGAGAGTGTACATTAATTTGGATTAATGTTGATTCATCAAAAATAAAATCAACAATTAAATATTTTAATTGGCTTTATTTTCTTCAAAATATTCATCAAGAATTAAATACAAAATTTATTATTGACTCGTACAATTTCAATTCAAATTCTGCTTTCCCCGCCACAACAGAAAATGGTGGACTTGAAAATAAATTAAATATTGGAAATACTGCAAAAAAATTTGCAAAAAATTGTGCTCTTTGTTTGACCCCATTATTCGAAGAATTTAAGCTTAAACAAATTTTTAATTTGGTAGATTTACTTGGTTCAAAGAGGGCGCCAATAATTCAAAAAAATGAAGATTATTTTATTTTTTTAACTTTTCAACATTCTTTACTTGATTCTTTTCTCTTGGATGAAAATGTGGCGCACAAATTTAAATACAAAATTGGTGTTTTGACCCCACAAGATCAATTTGATGGGGAGGTCAAGTTCAAAATCAAGACTGTTTGTTTGTATTGTTGTGCTGGAGGTCAATCTCAAATTATTGACCTTGATCTAACAATCCAACCCCTTCAAAATTGTGTAGTGTTTAATTCAGCGGGTCGAAGAATTCCTTTGAGTGATCGAGGCGCCAATAATTTAAATTTCAAATTTCAAAATTTATTCCCGGACTTGACCAAAAATTTAAATGGCAAGAAACTTGTCATTTCATCATACAAAAATTCGCGTAATTTCAAATTAAAACAAAGCCCGCAAGGTGACTATGTCTTGCGCGGGAATGGTGGCGCATATTTTCAAAATTTGGAAAGAATGTCTTTAAAATTGAACTTTACATATAAAATAATTATTTCTGCCGGTGGCGGTGGAGCTGGTCTCCAACTCCCGAATGGCACATGGTCAGGTCAAGTTGGTGATGTCATTAGAGGGGTTGCTGACCTTGGAATTTTGGTTGGGGTAATAAAACCACGTTATCCTCACGTTGACTATGTGTCATACCACGTGTTCACATCATTCGTCTTGAGTCATGGACCCCCCAGTCAAATTCAAACTTGGCGCTCTTTGTTATGGCCATTTTCTCTCCATCTTTGGCTCACCATTTTAGGGGTCACTTTGGTGGTCATCATTTTCTTGAATTTAATTCGCTTCAAGCAATTTCAAAGTCAAGCTCCTTCAAAAGGAAAAAATTATGCGCGGCAATTACAAAATTTTCAATTTAGTGAAGTTTCTAAATTCAAAAACGAAGCGCCGATTTCAAAAAATTTTCAAAATCACAAGCCACAGTTCAAGGAAAAGAAGAGCGAGGCTTGGAATTTCAGTGAAATTTTAAATTTCGTTGTCGCCAGCTATGTCCTCCAGAGCGCAGTAAAAGCGCGGACGCGGGCAATTCAAATTTTTACATTATTTTGGTTCCTCTTCATAATCGTAATTTCGACGCTCTACCAATCAAAATTATTCGGTCTCTTCATGTCACCACCCCTTACGCTTGCCCCAAAAGACTTGACCGAGTTAGTCTTCTCAGATTACCGAATTGGGATGACATATTACGGAGGGTCAATGGTCAGTTGGTTCAAAAATTCAAAGGTCAATTCCCCCGAGTCAAAAATTTACAAAAGATGGACAATGCAAACAATAGAAAATTGTTTTAAAAATTCATCCAAACCAAAAACAGCTTGTATTGGATTTAAACAAGATTTTGAAATTTTAGAGGCTAGTTTTAGTCCCCATAAATTTCGGCGGGAAGAACAAATTCAAAGACATTATGTCAATGGCTACGAATATTTATTGGCTATGCCTGTCCAACGTGGGTGGATTTTATTGCAAAGTTTTGATAAAATTACGACCACAGCTGTTAACACAGGGCTCATTGGTTATTGGTTGAAAAGGAGTGGGGCGGAGGAGAGGAGATCCCGTGACATGGAATTTAAAAATGGCGGGATCGTTAAACACGAGGGAAAAGAGTTTAGTTTACACCTAGCGAATTTAACGGGACCTTTCACTATTATCGTGGGGGGTCTTTTATTAGCGGGAATTGTTTTTTTGGGTGAAATTATTTGCAAGTTTGTGAAAGGCTACAATTTTATTTCGTACTGAATTTTGAAAGTAGAAAAATTTAAATTGAAAATTAATTTTTAATTAAATCTTTCATATTTTTTTTTGGTGCAAGGCTACTGTGCTGCGTATGGAAAACCCAATAATTAACCTTTTGAGCATAAATTAATTAACTTTAATATTTTATTCAATTACAAACACATTTAAATTAATGTCAAGTTACTAATTATGATCGTCTTAATATTAAATAATAAAATGACAACAATTTAAAATAATTTAATCTCCAGTTTACAATTAGTTTTAAATAATAATGTAATTTATTTTTTAAGAGGAAAATGTCGCCAGCAACATTTATGACTTTGAATTGCAATAATTGTCAATTATATTAACTAAATTATTTAGTTTCGCTCAGACTAAAGTCTCATCCTTTTAATTTTTTGTTAAAAAAAGTTAAATTTGATTCCACAAATTCAGGGAAACTTTCAAAATCTCAAAATAAAATTTTTCGTATAACAAATAAATTAAGTATTTTTTTACAAATACTATTAAAATTTAAAAGTACACTTAAAAAATTTAAACAAGGCATTCTAAATTGGATTGAAAAAGGAACATGTCATTTTCCAATTTGTCATAGAGAAGAGTTCTGACGTCAATACTCCATAGAAAATCCATGTGATTAAATTTATCAAAGGGTACGCCATACTTCACCACCACATTTGGCAACAAATCAGCCAATCGATGGACATCCTTCATTACAATTACAATTTTAAATTAAATTTCCCACTAAAATTCTTTCAATAAAAATGTCTTCAATTTAAGATTAAGACTTACAGGGAGAGAAGAAAGCCAATCGTTTTTGCCATAATAGAGGGCAACAGGGGCAGTGACCTTAGCTAGGTCATAATGAGGAGGAGTGGACTGTCCATAATTAATTTCATTTTGTTCTTTGCCATAATCATAACATCGAAACTCCCCAGAATTCACCCCTTGCCCATAATGCATCAAACTCTTTCTAGAGGTCCCTGCTGGCACATGACCCAGCATTATCGGCATCAGATCCTACATTATTTAATTAACATTTAAATTTAATTCAATTATTATTAAAGGTTGTTAAATTTACCTTATTCAACTGTTCATTATCAAACCCACAAAGTAAATTAAGAATAGTTGGCAAAATGTTTTTAATTGGACTCAATTGATGACACACCGTCGCCCCTAAAAAATCCATGAGGCCATTTTGTGGTAAAATTTGATGGACATTTAAACGATTCCCAAGCCATTCTAATTCAGGCAAAAAATGGGATAAAAAATGAACGGGAGTGGTCACATTTTCAGTGAAAGCGACAGGGGCGAGGGCTACCATGAGACGAACTTTGGCATTGTATTCGGGGTGGAGGGCCATTCCAACAAAAAATCTACAATTTTTAATTGTAATTAATTATAAAATGTAATTTTAATTTAATTTACTTACGATGTCGTCCCCATACTATGCCCAATGTAATATAAATCCGGTTGGCCAGTCAAATTCAAAATGTAGTCGAAATTGGCGGGAATGTCGTATTTTCCCATTTGATGCCAGCTGTTAAAATATACAAATTAAATTTTTAATTGTAATTAATTTAATTAAAAAAGGTCAAGTTTTACTTCAGATACCTAAAGTCCCAGAATTCCTTGGATTTGTTGCTCAGACAAACATGTTTTTTTGAATAAGTACTCCCCCTGTAATTAGCTAGCCACACGTCATAACCATGATCAACCAATCTGTACGCTGCAATTAAATCATAATTTGCAAATTGCAATTAATTTGCTAATTTATTTTTGCCAACTTTCTTTAAATTAAAAAAAGATTGAAATTGTCAATCTCACCCAGGGCTTTTTCAGGAGTCCCCGAGTGCATGACCCAGACTGCAGAAGAACAAAACGTTCCTTGTTGAAGCAGCGCCACCGGGCGACCTCCAAGGGGATCTTGGGAGGTCACGTGATTCTTACCACGTGGTATACGATGAAGGGTCAAGACGTAGCCATCCTCTGTCGTCACTGAATGGGTCTCTACTGGGTAGCCATCTTTTTCTATTAATTCGGGCTAATTAATAACAAAAAAAATTCCGAATATTAATTAATTTAATTGCAATTAAAATACATTAAAATAATTAATTACCGTGGACAAATACAACTCCTGGGGAACCCAAGGGAGTTGGAGAGTATTTTTGAGTGGGAGTTTTTTATTGGCAAAAGTTTCTATGGGAAATCCTTCAATTTGGATCTCCAAAATTGATTGAATATCAAAACCAAAACGCATTCTCTGAGTGAGCCAACTGTGCACAAAAGTAAATTTAATTATAATTAAAATGGAATTAATTTTTAAGTTAAGAAATCTTACATTGAAAGAAAACCCTTTTTAAAAAAAATTGAAGTGGGTGTGGGTCAAAATAAATGGAGAAAATGGTTAAGTTTAACTGACAATGGATAATATAAAAGGGTTAATTATTTTTTGGCCAATTGACTTCCCTACAACGCAATTTATTATATCAGAAAAAAAATTATCTTTTATCTTTAAATTCAACCCACTTTTTTTCCGTTCTCTCTCTCTCTCTGTTTGTACGTTATTTTGCCTTATTATTTAATTACACAAGTTCTTTTTATCTTTAATTTTTTTGACGATTATTCATCAACAAATTAAGTTGACAATTAAATTCTACTTGTGTCTTCTTTCTCTCATGGCAAATGACAATTTAATTGGATTGGTACTTGAGGGGGGTTGGGGTTTGTAATCAATTGTACATTTTAGATGGATTGGATTTACAACTTGAGAGGATTGCGGAGAAACGGTCTTTTAATGTCAATTAAATATTTTTTTTCATATTTAGTCATCAATCAATCTCCATTTTTTTTGTACCCCTACAAAATGAGGAAAATTTTTGTTGGTAAAATTTGCAATGGCTGCCAACTGCCAATTTTCAAAAATTGAGAATTGAGCCCAGAATTTTGATGATAAATTTTATTTGATGAGGTAAATAATTTTTAAATTGGAATTATGACAAAAAAAATAAATTGGAAAATGTTCGGAAATATTTTTGCAGAATTTTAAATAATTTTGCCAATTTTATTTTAAAGTGCAAATATTTTTTGTGTGGGGACAGAATTGATCAGGAACAGGAAATTTTGTTTTTGAATTGTTTGTCAATTTGTAAAGTTGTAAAAAAAACAAACAAAACAATTTAAAATTTTTTAATTACAATTAAAGAGTTTTCGCGTGTCAATAAGAGACACGTGACAGAATGTCATATGAGTGACCTTGTCGGATGTATTCCTTTTGATAAAAAAATTTACCGGAATTAAATCATAATCAATTTTAACTTTTTTTTTTCAACAAGATTTTGTCAAGTATTTTGCACTTGGCACGTTTGACGTTGAATTATGATTAATTTACAATAAATTAAAGCGAATTATAATACAATTAAAATTAAATCAATCAATTTAATTATGTCATTAATAAAATTATTCATTTTAAATTCCGCTGAATTAAATAAAAAATTTGTAAAGATTATTATCTCCTCAGTTGTGAGTTGTAAATGACAAAATAAATTTTTACAAATTATGAAGTGGAAAAATTATGAAAAAAATGGAAATTAATTTTATTTTAAAAAAATGTGACAGTCTTTTTTCACAAGTTTTTTGTGATTGTAAAAAATGAATAAAAAAAGTGGATTGAAAAAATGAAAAATATTTTAGGGTTCGCAAATACAAAGACATCCCGAGCACTTGGGTCTATAGAGTCCATGACTGGCACAAACTTTGCCACATCCTTCCAATGTAAAACCGTCACATGGTTTTTGATCAATCTGACATTGAAGATCCTTGAGCCCCTCCACATTCATCGCCCGAATTATTGCCACAGGTGTAGCATCCTCCGCCTCCTCTTGTTTCCGGTACTCTCTCTCATGACCCAATATGGACGATTGACTCTACAAATTAATTTCCTATTAAAAATTGATTTAATTAATTTATTAATTAATTAATCTTACAAAATGACCCGCAATCATGATGAGAACTCCCAGTCCCAAAAAAAGGACAAAATTACTTGAACTTGACATTTTTTTGTCAATTTTATTAAATTAAAATAAAATATTTAATGGAGTTTGAATTTGTGTAAAAAAAAAGTTTGCAAATTTTTTAATGTACCTCAAAATTTGAGTTGCAGACTAATTTTTGCAAAACAAGTTCAAGGCCTTTTTATACTGACAAAAATGGCAAGTCATTTATTGACTTTGAGGCTTTATTTCCGGTGTGATCCGGTGTGGATTTAATAAATTTACACTTGAAATATTTTATTTCCGCAAACATTGCAAAAAAATGAGGGATTTAGTTTAGGATTTCAAATGGAAATTTTTTAATATTTAATTTAATTGTTATTTATATGGAGTATCAAATTTGATAATAAAAAAAATTGTTTTCATTTCCTGTTTAAATAAAGTCAATAGTCCACAATCAAAGTTTGATTCAAAAAAAAATTGGAAATATTTTTTAGCAACATTAGCCAAATTATTAATTTATGTGATTTATGTACCCACCTACGTCATGTACAGTTGAGTGTGATTAGATAAAATTGTGCAAAAATTATTTATGCACGTTAGAAATTAATCACCAGTTTTTTTTGTTGCGGACAAGTTCATGAGTCTTTTAGGGAAATTTCAAGGATTATAAATTTAATTGTCAACAATTTAAACAGAAATTTTTAATTTAAAAATGACAATGACGTGGGAAAATTAAATTAAAGTAATACAGTCAGTTAAAATTTGAATGTAATATTTTGTATTTTACCATGAAATAAAATTAAAAAACATTTTCAGAAAGTAACCCTTCTGACCCGAGATGACTCTTCGTGATTTGTAATGGACTTGAAGGGATGACCCCAAAGGCCAATGACCCAGGACAGAAGAAGAATAAAGAAAATGTTGAGAGTGTACAAAGCCAATAAATAATTTTTGTCTTGGTTGAGAGTAATTTGCCATAGAAAGACGGTGGCGATGCCGATGCCAGAAAATATGACGGACATTGTTGGCAGTGTAATGGCGACCATGTACAAAGTGTTCGATTTGGATAAAGTCCCCACATACAGCCAAATTGTAAAGGCCCCTGTCAATTGCGGTAAATCCCAATTAAGGGCGTCCGTGTCACCTGAGAAAAAAATGTCACTTGAGAAGCCACTTAACCTTATTTTGAATTTTAAATTTTTTACCGCCATATCCTCCATAGTAAAGACTAGAGGCCACAATCAAGTGACAAAAAATGGCAATTCTGTACCACCATTTAGTTAAAGTACAATTGCCACTGTCCATTTTAGTAAAAATTATTTAATTGTAATTTAAATTGAGATTGTAACAAAATTTGTGACTACATTATTTGGAAATTTTGAACTAAATTAATAATAATTTAGCATTTTGGGTGTGATTTGGTGTATTTTGTAATGTTGGACAAGATAAAGCCACGTTTTTTGGGGCTATGAAAAAGTGATTTTTCATGTTTTTATTTTATCTAAAATTGGGATGGGGCCTTGTACATTGAGGCTAAATTGCTAATTGATGACTAATGGAAAAAATATTTGACGAATGACGACAATTATTTATTTTTTTTGAAATCGAAAATTTGAATCTGTAAATTTTTCATTTGAAATTCCTGGTTCAAAATATTCATTCTACCCTTGAAATAAATCTTTGCCCCGAATTATCGCATATCCCTATTTTTCGAACAATTTTTTGGACCAATCAAAGAGCTTGAGAAAAGTGACAAGTCACGTGGGTTCCTTTGTTCAAGTGGCTTGTTTGAGTCTCCATATTAAAAAAATTGTAGAGGGGAGGATGGGAAAATGGAAATGTTTTTAGTTTAAAATTCTCAAGGGTCAAAGCCACTCTTCCCCCATCATTCCAGAATAGACACGTCACCTTTAAAAAAATCAATTTGACGTCAAATAAAAAATAGTCTTGGTCTTTCTCTTAGGAAGACAGTCACAAATTATTTTTTTGACTTTTCTCTTCTTCTCACTTGTCCATTCCTGCGGGTCTTTTATAACTTCAATGTTTTAAGTCAAACGTAAAATAATTTAACCATTTTAATTAATTTGAACAAAATTAATTGAAGATGCGAGAACGAAAAGCAGGTTGCTTAGAAAGAAGAATGATTTTATTCACTCCCGCGCACAGCTAATAGCTGCCCTTTTCTTAGAACAACCTGCTTTTCGTTCTCGCATCTTCAATTGTTCTAGCCCAAATTTTGTAAATTCATTCCCAGAATCTCTGACAGGCCATAGAGGGAGACATGGCAAAGTTTATTTGATTAAATAAAATCATTTTGGTAAAATTTTTATTTCATTTAAATTAAATGAATGGCAATTTAACAATCAAAATAATTTTGATTAATAAATTTAAAGTCTTTTAAATATTAAACATTTGTAGTTTAATTTTGTTGATTTAATTTCAAGATTTAATTTTCCGAGCTGAGGAGCATTCAAAAGACAAATAAAATGCCCAGTTTGATTAATAAGGAAAGAAAGTCGATGAAAGGTAAATTTTTCATATTTTTATATATTTTTGTATTTAAAAAAAATAAATAATAATTTAGATTGTTTTCAACTGAACTTCTACAATCCTTTCAAAATGGCAGACAAAATGTATTTTTTGCGCATGGTCCGTCATCCCCTGACTGAATTGATGTGGTCAATAGACAAGTAAAAAAATTCTACATACACATTTAACTTAATTAATTTTAATGACTTTTAAGTATTTGAGATGATTGATTAATTTTAATTTATAGTTGGGTTATTTCAGCGTTCAATCCCAAAATCAAAGAGAGTTGAGGAGAATTTTTTTTATGGCTGTACGGCATAGAATTTATAGTTCTCCTTGATTTTGACCGGCGCGCCGGTAAATCATTCAAATGAGACGAATTTGTTTTTTTCCAACTTTTTTTTATGAAAAACATTAGATTTTAGAAGTAACTGGGTCAGAGGTCAAATTACAAGAGAAGTGGGCACTTCTTCTTGTAGATAAGTATAAAAAAATTGCAAAAAAGTTGCAAAAAATACAACCAGAACGTTGACTTCCATGTGAATTTTTTTTAAACACTCCCGCGGACCCTAATATTTTCCTTTTTTTCGTAATTTTATTAAATCTTTAAAAATTCACAGCACGGCCTTGCCCAAAATACCAACGACAGATTTTTGATATGTTGATGAGCGTACTTTACTTGTTGAAATATCAAAAATCTGTCGTTAGTATTTTGGGCAAGGTGCTGTGAATTTTTAAAGTGGAGTCTATTTTGATGTGTTTTTTCAAAATTTTGTGAAATTACGAAACCAAAAATTACAAGATAGAGTGCAAACAAGAGCCCATCAACATAAGTAACATAAATAAATTAACTTGGTTGCTTCAAATATATTGTGTAATTTTATATTTGTGAATGATTGTTTTCATCAAAAATCAAACAACTATTGTTCAAAATTTTTTTGAAACATTTCTATACTACCAAAAAATGAATTACTAGTCTCATTTGATTGATAATTAGTTAATGTTTATGTGTAAAAAGTTTCAAGTCATTCTGTGACTTGACCCCTCCCTCCATTTGGGATTTTACGCTGAAATAACCCAGTTAGAAAAATTACTTATATTATAAATATTTTCAGTTGAGTCAAAAATCAAAATTTCTGAAAAAAACAATGGTTTTTAAATTGACCGCCATAAATTATGAAACGTGTCAAAAAGTTTGTGGAAAAGGAAAGAAATTTAAATGACAAAAATTTAATCATATTTATAATGGTCATTTAAAATGAAATTATCTAAATAATAATTATTTGACTGTGCACATAATTTACAGTCTGTATAATATTTAAATTGGACCGTACTGGCAAATTTTAGTATGACAAAAAAAACTAAAAATATTTCTCTCTGCATAATGCAAGTCTACGTTTATTTTGCATGTGCAAAATATTTCTTAAATACAAGAATACAAGTCTTAGATACAAATTGACATGCGAAAATGCGAAAAAAATTTTGGCATGCAAATTGCATAGTAACAATGAATATATTTGTACTACATGAATGAACTATTTATCCAACAAAATGTGAGACGATTTTGAGTTGTTTGAGCCATTTTAAATTATCTTTAGTTGAAAATTATATAAAAAAGTATTAAATTAAATTTCTTGAAATTTAATTTGATCATGCAGAAAGAAAAGTTAATGATTAAAATTAAAATAAATCAAATCTTCAAGTTAATGTGACTTTATCCCACTCTGAGACAAAATGAAGGACACAAAAACTCATCGAGCTTAATTTGTGAGTTGAAAATCCAAGCAAGAGACTAAAAATGACAACATTTGCAAAATTATTTTAGTCTCACTAAAAAATATTTGGCAACCCAACTATTTAACACAACAAAAAAAGGCGGTAAAATTAAAATATTTTACATAATAAAAATAATTTAATCTTTGAAAGGCCCATCATCACAAAAGTAAAATTGACTACCATTGTTTTTGTTCAGGGAATGTGCTCAAGCATTTTCACCAAAAGAATTCCTAATTAAAATAATTAAAACATAGTAATTTTTTAATTTAGGTCACCACGTGACCCTCATGTCAATTTACTAGCAAATTGACTTTAATTTGAATTTGGCTTGGTTTTGCTTTTGTTTTTATTCCAACAAGACAAATTGCATGAAAATTATTAGTTTTTGGTGAGTTGGAGAAATTTTAAGGGAATGGACGCCTTCTGGTTTTTGGAGGAATTTGTCGCCTTCAGGTTAATTTATGGCGGCATTCACGTCGTTTTCTACGTTATTCTCACTCTTCGTATAAACTGAACAAAAGACGTCACTATTTATCGTCTAGACGCCCTTGGGATTTTATAGTCCCGAAATTTTTTACCATGGAGCCATTCCTACTGTTCATATCTCACTCTATTAAATTGACATTTTAAAAATATTGTGAGTAGACTTTAATTGAAATGGGCGGTGTTCTTTCCACTTGTTCTGCTCAAATCTCCTTCGGTGTTTTTTTTCTTGCACAATCTTTGGGTGTACAAAATGGCCAAAATCATTCCAAATAGCTCACATTTGATTTTGAACGGTCACCAAACATTTTGACTATGGTAGTACTATTTTTAATGGAAATGATTTCGTCGATTGACATTGACTGCAATCAAATAAATAGCCAATTTTTTTATTTTTGGCAAAAAAACTAATCAAAAAAATTAGCAGAGACCACAGTACAAAGCAATGCAGTGACATTTGCAAAATATTTAAATGCCCAATTGAAGGGGATCATTTTGGTGACTTGGGAATTCATTTGTAGTCCAAAGGCATTTAATTTGCACTTCACATTTTGCGTTTGCCAAATTGAATCTCAGTTAACCTTAATTAAAATTGAGTTATTACAAGTTTGACAAAAAAACTCATATAAAAACGTTTCCCAACTAGCCAGAAATATTTGTCAAAAACATGGCGCTTTTTTTCACTCAACCTTATAAATTTTGACCTTTTTGAATTTGAATAAAATGAGGAAAACAATCGTCTTTTAATTTAATCTTATTCAACTATTTTATTTAATTTTAATCAAATCATCAAAATCATTTTCATCAATTGCATGAGAAGTTGGCATGCCTGAAATTGTTAAAATAATTTAATTAATTTGTTTCAGTATTTAAGACAAAATCAAATTTGATTTGACCTTCTCCGTAGTTTGGGCCCAAAAATTCATATTTGCAATTTCGGTGGGAAATGGAGGGAATATTTTATATATTTTTTAAAATGACAAAATTTTAAAATAATTCCTCTCTAAATTTCTCCAATCCAAAATATTTGCAATGCAACTATTTAACACAACAGACAAAAGCGGTAAAATTCAAATATTTTACAAATTATTATTCTTTGAAGTCTGAAGGGTTTGAGCATGATCATAAAAGTAAACTGGTAATCAATATTTAAATCATTTGAAAAAATAATTCCAATTTGATACTTCATAAAATAATTTATTACTTTCTAGTCTTGAAATTTTCGATCGGCTTGTCTTACTCTCATGTCAATTTACTTTAGAAATTTTAACACCAAGTCAAAATTTTGACTTGGTTGATTTGTGAATAATCCACAATTGGAGGCACACTTTTGATATTTGGTGGAGAAAGTCCAGAAAGTGTACCGTTCTCTGGTTTGTGTAGAAATGGTTCCCTTTGTGCTGTTTTTAATTTATGGCGGCATTCACGTTGTTTCCTACGTTTTTCATAGTACTCTTCGTTTAAACTAGATGTCAGACGTCTCTAAATTATCGTCTATACGCCCTTGGGTTTTCAAGCCTTCATTTTTCTTCATTTTTAGGTCATTTAATTGACATTTTAATCGCATTGTGGGACTTTAATTAGCATCGGAGGTGTCCTCTCCACTTTCTCTGCGGAAATCTCCTTCGGTATTTTTGTCTTGCATACTTTTTGACACTGGCTTGATTTTGAAGACAGCCAGAATCGTTTCCCCGCCCAATGGTCACTGGAATATCATTTTAAGCGTCCGATTTTGGCGCCATCATTTTCCCAATAAAAACTACTCCTTCGATTGACTGCAATTAAATAGTTAAATAGCCAATATTATTTTATTTGGCAGAAAGGAGTACCAAATAAATGGGTACACCTGACAGTAAAATGGACATGATGTGACATTATTTGAAAATATTTAGGTGGTCACATGACTTGAATCATTGGCACTTTGAAAATCATTTTTAGACCAATGTGATGCGAAATTCCATCCCGTCCCACATTTGCTGTTGACAAATTGAATCTCAGTTAAACTTAATTATAATGAGCTAGTACAAGTTTGACAAGAACTCGCATGAAATGTTTCACAATTAGCCAGACATAATTTTCAAAAACATGGGACTCCTTTTCAGTCCAAATTATTTTATGAATTTGAGGCCCAAAACAAAGATTCATATTTAAAAATTTGGTGGAATATGGGCGGAATTTTGTTCAAATAATTTTTAATGAGTCGGATTTATATCCAACTTTTGAAGGACTGGCAGTTTTTTTACAAAAATGAATCAAAAATAATATCTTTAATTAACCTTTTATTTTCTGCATTTTTTCCCAATACAGAAAATCTTTTGATCAGAGAATTTTCTGTAATGAATTTTGAGCTTCATTTCAATTTGCAGTCCATTCCATTCAATTAAAAATTTTTGTCACCAAATCCATGTCAAGATAATTTAAATTCTACGTTTTGGGATCAAAATAAAAATCTTCGTTTGTCTATTGTGATCATTTTTGTTCACAAGAGAAAAATCTATACAAAAAAAATTTGCATTCCTCAATTTATTCATCTATTAAATGAACTAGTTGAATCATGAGACGTCCACTGTAACTTAATTGGCACAGTTGACGTAATTGTACTTGGACTGTTGAATCTTGTAAAAAATCCCAGAAGTACAATTTTGATTATTTTTGCAAATATTTATTGCAAAAATGACTGCTCTTCATTGGTCACCAATTAATTCCAAAATTCGAAAAGAGACCCATGGACATTATTTTTATTTTACTGCTCTCCTCAATTTTCTTGAAAAACGTTTGGCAATTAAATTGCAAATGGCTGAAATTGAGACAATGCATATAGATGATGCCATCTAGTGTCCAATAGCCATAAATCCCTGTCAATTAAAGTCTCGTTTGATTCCACTGTGTTTAGTTCCGTTTAAGAAACAATTAAAAAACACTTTTCATCATACTTGATTTTGAAGGTTGTCAAATTGAATTAAATGTTTTAATTTTTTAAAAATAATTGAGACATTAAGGTAAAGTTTAAAAAGACTAAAATCCATTTTAATTAGAATTTATTTTTTCCGTCCTAGCAAAAAACGAGAGGTTGAGGTCATTCGTCTACAATTGAACTGAGGAAAGTTATTTTAATTAATTAAAATTGATTTAACTACGTTATTAATGTTACAAAAAATCAATAAAATTACTCTAGCCCCACATAAAATTTGATGTTAATTTTAATGAAAGATTAAAATTTGTGGGTTCTCTTTTTCCAAAATAACTTGAATTCAACGTCTTGAGATAAAATAAAAATCTTCGTTTGCCTATTTTGTGATCAATTTTCTTCAGAAGGGGAATATTTTTGATTCAATTTCATGCATAAGTTTGCATTGAAAGCCTTTTGGGTTGAAAATTCAAATTAAATACAAACGTTATTTTTCATTTTATTCAAATCTTGGAGAAGAAGATGATTTGAAAGTCCACTAAAATTAATTGTAGTTGGACTGTAAAATGTCTATTCAATTTTTACAGTGCAAGTGCATTTCCAAAATTCTAATGGTCCACCAGCTCAGTTTGTCTGTATTGAAACTAACTATGTACATTTTGATTAAATGATGAAAATAATTAATTTTAGATAAATCATCTTCCTTTTGAATTTGGATATTCCAAATAATTTCAATAAATCCACACGGATTTAGTTTTTTGTCATTTTTGCAAATATTTTGCGAAACGGGATGACTCTAAATGGTGGCGAAAATTTTATATGGCCATGAAGAACCCCATTGTCATTTATTTGTTTGACTTTAAAATTTTACAAATGTTTTATTTTAAGGCACTAAAAATAAATGCATTGGTGAGGGTGGTGTCGGACAAAAGGATCAAAATGAATTAATAAATATTTTCATATTAAAAATAGTTAATCCATGTTCCAAAAAAAGTGCACAACTTTTTGACATTGATCACATTTTGATTCAAATTAGAACGAGAGGGAGTCAAAAAAATGGCGTCCTTTTAAACATTTAATTTTGGTATTTAATATCGAATTGTCGATAATGTAATTATTCTCCTGAAAAATATTCTTGCTCTCTAAGAGCAAGTTTAAATCGTTTTTATTGAATTTGGAATTTGTAGAGGCACAAAAATGATTGATGGCTACGTAAAACACAATAATTCCGTTATTGTCCAAGACAAACAGTTTTGAAATGGCTTCGTTATAAATTGTGAGGGCAACATTAGATGTGAGACTACGTTTACATAATCAATTTCTTCGTTTAATTTTCGGTCATAAATTTACAAGGCAATTTCAAAGTTGCCACCATTTATAAATGGTGACATTTTAAATGCATTTACATTGTTGAAAAGATTTACGACAAAAGAAACTGAAATCATTTATTTTAACTGTCTTTGTCATGATTAAAATTATTTCAATAATTTTTTTGTACCAAACAATCCGTGACATAATGGCCAATTTCTGTTGAATTTTTGCCGGACAATTTAATTGCCATTGTTAATTTCAGAAAGTTTAAAAATAAGACTGACTTTAATATTAGTTACTTTATTTAGTTTAAACTTTCACTAATTTGTCATTAATGTCATTTGATTATTTAAGTTGATATTAGACGGGTGTAAATAATTACTAAATTATTGTGAATTGTGTTGAGAAACAAAAGAAGATTGATGGGATACGTGAATGATTTATACTTTAATACAGAAAATTATCAGTGAATAGAATTGTTTTTAAATTTCAAATTAGTCCTTTTTGAATTCAAAAATAATTTTTTTAATGTAATAATGCAAATTGTCACGTATTTGAAATTGTTCATAATAAATGGGATGACCATCTCAACCCGCATCATAATTTCATGCTGAGAATTGAAATTAAATTAATTAATTTAAACTAGCCAAAAATTTCCTCATTTTTTGACTCCCTCAGTTTCATTCAATGATGACCCGACAATTTAGGGCAGGCAAGGACTCTTGCTTCTAAACCTAACAAGGACTACAATGGATGAGACGAGATGGCGCTTACACACTAGAGCCTCTATTGAAATGATAAGGATATTTTTAACCCTATTGACTAGTTAATAAGGATAATTGATTGATTAAAAGGAGTATTCAATAACCTTACGTAGCATAAAATAAACTTGGTTTAAAGGTAAAGTAATTAAAAAATAGTCCGTTTCAGATAAATTGGCCCGTAAATGTTGACTCTGTGTGAGTACCTCACAATCACTGGGATAGAAGTACTTTCAATCTTATATAAAGTGACATTTTATCATAACATTTTTGGTAAAAAATACTTTTTGTCATGAATGGAGATATTTGGTCTATCAGGGCCCCTATTTTGTACTCCCCTCCATTAAATTAAACTCATAGTTTAGAATGCAAAAGAATAGAGTTTATGTGAGGGTCATTTCATATAATAAAACCACCATTTTAAAATTGTATAATTCTGCTCTAATTTAAAAATAATTAATTAATTACTATACTGGTACCTTAAATTAACTGCATTTACCATTTCACTCCCATATTTTCGGGTATTGTAATTAAAACATTAAAGAAAAAGGTCATGCATTTTTTTCTCGGGACTCACCAGCTTCTAACAACTTGAAGAGAATTTTGTGAGAACGCTTTGAACGACCCATACCATTTCTAGTCGTTAAAATGTTGACTAGAGAAGAGAATAAATATAATTTCCACGCCATCTCTTTCCTTGCTCGTCACCACTTTCTCCCAATTAAAGTGAACTCAGTCCAGGGCACAATCTCAGCCGTGACCACTGGATGGAGCTACTGGAGATGGCGACTTTATCATTTGTACTGTATTTTCCATACTGCCTACATCATCCTCCGCATGGTTCAAGTTTTACTAAACCCTGCCAAATATTTCAACTTGAATCATTTCTCAATTCATTTGATTTGCTCCTTTGGCTACCCAGTGGCCAATTTCATGGCTCATCGTCTTTTTATTGTGGCGCCCAATTTGAACTGTGCAATTTTCAATATTTTGTTTCACAACGAAGAAGAGGGTGAGGTTAATGAAAATTTTCAATTTTTTAGTAAAAAATAAATAAACTAATTTTATTTGTAGAACAAACACCCAAGCCTACCAGCCCACGCCCTCTATTATCGTTTTGGAAATATAATTTACAGGAAGTGATGGTACTCACCATGCCACCACAAACTAGTCTTGCAGTGATTGCTGTGATTGGATTGTTTAGTCTGGACCGCACAAGACTCCATCTTTTGTACACGTGCTTGCCGCCATCTTGGCAGAATTGGGGGACTTTTTTGGGACTTTTGGGGGTTGAATTTTATATCTTTGCTCATGTCACCGCCTGGTTTTATTTCACTTTGAGTTCTCAACTCCTCCTCTTTCTCAAATGTCACTCCAAGTGTGATCACCTTCTAGAAATTTTAAAGTAAAAAATTACAATTTAAATTAACTGAGCCAGTAATGTTTGTAATGCCCAAATTTAATTGTGATTTTATTTGTAGAGAAATGAAAAAGGAGGTTGTGCCCTTGGTTGATTTATACAAGACAATTAAAGAGACGGAGAGACTGTCCCTGCTAATTCGTCTTTTTAATGGCCAACAGTCTTTTATAATTTTCTCCTTCAAAATTAGTTGCCTCCTTTCTGTCGTAATGGGCGTGTCCTTTGCCATTAGTTTTTTTCATATAAATTATTTTGCCGGATTGGTCAATCTCATTTTAGGCATTTTGTCCGCCCTTGGTTATTCCATTATTTACATGCAGGCATTCTCCATCGCTTCAAAGGTCAGTCAGGTCAAAATTCTTATAGAAGAAATTGCTGGAGAACGAGCTGTTCAGTCTTATGGTTTCTATGTCAAGAGAATCATAGCATCAATTCCAATGGCGGGAATCAGGGTCGGCCATTTTAATGTTATGGAGAGAACCTCCACGTTAATTTTTATTCATTTTTGTGCTGAAAAAATTGTCACGATGCTCTTGCTGCTCAGGTAACTGCGCGCGCATGACAATTTGTTAAGGTGCGTTGGACATAGCCGAGCTATAAATATAGTTGGTTTACAAAAAAATAAGTGGCTATGAATAAATATTGTGTATATGTTGTAAATAAAGATCAATCAACGTCACCATTTTAATCAATTCAAATACTTAAAAATTGAATTAAAATCATCCCAACAAACTTTATTTAACTCACAATCATTATTATTTTTCAACATGAGGCTCCACAAATATTACACAACTTTTGTCCTCCTAATTTACTTGACATCTTGTAAGTCATTTAACTACAATTTAATTTAAATTCTTTATTGTAAGTTTACTTGTAATTTTCAGTCACCTCAGGTCAACTTCCTGACCCTTGGTCCAAAGTCCCAGAAATTCTTGAGCGAATAAAACCTCCACTATTCCTTTCAAAAATCTGTAACATTTTAGACCATGGCGCCATTCCTTCTTCATCATTATCCGACGTTGAAGCGCCCTCTACTACAGTCGACCAAAACAGTGCTTCGTTCACCCGGGCCATTTCAAACTGTAGTGAATCAGGTGGTGGGACAGTTTTAGTCCCAAAGGGAACCTTCATTACCTCTTCCATCACTCTAAAATCGAATATACGACTTGAAATTGGAGATGGCGCCATTCTCAGATTCACTCGTGACCACTCAAAATACCCGCTGGTTTTTACCCGGTGGGAGGGTATTGAGCTGTACAATTACTCTCCTTTCATTTATGCCTTTGAACAAGAAAACATGACCATCACAGGGAATGGGGTCATGGATGGGAATTGTGACTGTGACCATTGGTGGCCATGGAAAGGCACTTGGAGTCGTCAATGTTGGGTCACGACCCCAGAAAACCAAACCGAAGCTCGCAATAAATTATTTCAAATGGCTCAAGATGAAATTCCAGTCGAGTCCCGGATATTCGGTGAAGGTCACTACTTGCGACCCCAATTCATTCAACCTTACCGCTCAAAAAATATTTTGATTGAAAACGTGACCCTCCTCAACTCCCCCATGTGGATCATCCATCCCGTCCTTTGTGAAAATGTAATTGTGCGAAATTTAAATATTTCCAGTCTCGGTCCCAATTCGGATGGCGTTGACCCCGAGTCGTGCAAAGACGTTTGGATACACAACGTCACTTTCAATAGCGGGGACGATGACATTGCCATCAAATCCGGTCGGAATCAAGATGGTCGAAGGGTCAATGTCACATCGGAGAATATTGTGATCCAAAATTGTCACATGAAGAATGGACATGGGGGCATTACATTGGGTAGTTGCATTTCAGGGGGAGTCCGAAATATTTTTGCGGAAAATTGTACGCTAGATTCTGACCAACTGGACACGGCCATCAGGGTCAAAAATAATGCGCTGAGAGGCGGGTGGTTGGAGGGTTTCTATCTGAGAAATATTCGGGTGGGGAGGGTGGCCAAGCAGGTCATTGAAATTGATTTCTTTTATGAGGAAGGACCCCAAGGGAACTTTGTCCCCGTATTGAAAGATTTTGTCATTCAAAACATGACTTTGGTCAACTCCGCCCCCTATTCAGTTTATGCCAGAGGTTATCCGGGTCATCCCAACCAAAGTTTCATTGAGGTCAAAATGGACAACGTCAACTTTAATGGGATTGGGAAGGACCCCCATTTTGTGATGGAGAATGTGGATTATATTGAGACCAATGAGGTCATGGTCAATGGACAAGAGTGGAATTATATTAATGAGTGAGCGGGAGAGTTTGAATTTGTGAAAATTATAAATAATAAATTGTCATGCTCTCGTAACAACACTTAAATTTACAAGTACTTTTTCAAATGTTTTTTGCAAGTCACAAGTCCCAAATTCATCTTTGTCATGTTATGCAAAATGACAAAATGTTCTGTAAGTTTGAAGAGAGCTGCAGTTTGAAATGAATCATTTTCATCTTGACAGATCATTTTCGAAAATTGTTGCCAATTTATTTTTAAAGGTGACCTCCATCATCTCCATATTTAAATACAAAGAGACAAACAATAAACAACTTCACTTCATATGAACGACAACCGTCGGCCATACCAAAGTAATTTTTTAGGTAAAAATATGTCAAAATATTTAATTTTTTTTATTCAATTTATTCTCTGCGTGACCCATGTCATCGGTCAAAATGGATTCGCTTCTCTTAATGGTGGAACCACCGGTAATTTGCCAAAAAAAGGACTCTTTTTACATTACCATTAAATTCTCCGAATTATTTGCATAGGGGGTGCTGATAGAGTCACCGTGTCAGTGAGTACTGAAGCGGAGCTTGTGACGGCAGTGACCGGAAATGACCCACGAATAATTAAAATAACCACCCAAATTCAACTCACTGACTTGATCCGTGTGGGTTCCAACAAATCCATTCTTGGTACAGAAAATAATTTAAAAAATTAAAGTTAATTAATTCATAAACTTAAAAAAAGGCCCAAATGCAAATGCGGGGATAAGCCAATCCGGGTTTTACATTCGTCGGCAGAAAAACGTGATAATTCGGGGTCTCAAAATTTACAAGAGCGTCGCCCCCAATGACGGGATTTCCATTGAGAGTCTACGAACGTTTGGGTAGATCACAATGAATTTTATTCGGATGTTGACTCTGGCAAGGATTTCTACGATGGGCTTGTTGATGCCAAGCATGGGGCAGATTACATGACAATTTCATGGAACAAATTTCACGATCATTACAAAACTTTCCTCATTGGCCACTCTGACAGTAATGAGTCAGAAGACAAGGGAAAGGTACCCAATTTAATATTTAATTGTCATAAATAAATGACAAAATCATATTGAACAGCTTCGCGTCACTTACCACCACAATTGGTTTTTGAATTGCCATTCCCGCCTGCCCTCCATTCGGTTTGGAACGGCTCATATTTATAATAAGATTTTTGAGAACGCGGAAACGTCGGGAATCAATTTGAGGATGGGGGCTCAAGTTCTTGTGGAACGGAATATTTTTTCAAATACAAAGCACCCTCTGGTGACCAATATGGACAGTAAAGAGGGTGGGTTTGCCGTGAAGAGGGAGAATGATTGGGGTGGGGCTGGACCGGAAATCACGCAGACGGGGAGTTTCACCAACCCGCCGTATGGTTACTCAATTGATGGGTTAAACAATTTGGCGGATATTGTCAAGGGGGCCGCTGGTAGTACCATCCATTTTCCTTGAATAATTTTGGAAAATAATCAAAATACTCATTTCAATAAATATTCCCATTAGGCAAATTGTAAACAAAATGACAACCAACAAATTCTTTATTTGTTCCAATAATTAAATTGTTGTATTGTGCCCATAATTTCAATTTAACAGAGTGTCAACGAAGATGATCGGATAAAGTATTCGTAACTGAATTAACTTTCTCTCACATTAATGTGAAAGAAAGTTAATGCAGTTAGAAAGTGAACAATCTTTACACAACTTTAAGATTCAGTCTCGTCAATTATCCTTGTCCATTATCTTAATTATCATTTTGTTTGTCAAATGACAAATCTCATCTAGTTTCAATTTACCTCCATCGAGTCAGTTTATTTCATCATTTTTTAATTTTGGACACCCTCCGGAACGCGCCGTCATTCAAAATGAATTCAATGCTGTTGAGAATATTCGCGATTGTCTCCTGGTCTCAAGGAACATTTCCCATGAGACGATTTCTAGGGAGTTCAAATTTAGAAAATGTCGCCATTTCATTGTGGCATCCAATTGGAGTCTACAGCGCCCTCAACATTCTCTTTCAATTTGTACAAATGAGCGACTATTTTCTTTCCAATTCCATGGCCACACTTGCTCATTCAAAAAACTTGTCGAAACAAATTTTGACTTCTATTGGATGGGTCGGCCATTTTGCCGTTGACATTTTCATTCGCATCACTGCGCTAGTCTGCAGTCCTCAAATTGCCCAGTTTATTCAAAACATTTTCTTGTTTGACAGGCAAACCCAATCAAGCAATATAAACGCTGCTCAAAGTGAATCAAATGGAGAGAGAATGTTTACAATTAAATTCCGCTACGCCCACATTGCTCAAAACATGGCGGGAGTGCCAAGTTACAAAAGGAAATATTTGATTTTACTTTTAATTTCTTGTACTGCAACAGGCTTGCAAATTGCCTACACCAATATTCGCTACATTTTTTTTGCTCACGGTTTCGATGAACTCAATTCGACAATCATGCCCAATGACAACTCCATTTTGGAATATGGCGTCGCTTTGACCTCCACATGGATGGTCATTTGGTCCTCCATTTTTGCTTCTTTTTTTGTCATTTATTTTGGTCTCCATTTAATTGAGATGCATTCCAATGTTTGCTACCACTTGGCCGCCATTTTGGACTCATTGAGTCGAGAGGCGGAAGAGAAAGAAATGAGTAAAGGCGCCATTTTGGAGCCTCCCGGTCCTGGAACTACCAGTCAGGGGGCAAAAATAGAGAGACAAAAAGTTTTTGAAAAGTTTGGGATGGTCAAAAATTGCATAAAATTTTATGAGAACACGGCGGGCGTTTTTGTCCTGGCCCTTTTGATCAAGGCGGGTATGGCCATGGGCTTCAGTTGCGGGTTACTTGTGCTCAGTCTCGACAAAGGACATTTTCAGTTTGAGGTTTCTCAATTGGCCACTTTTGGTGCCTGCTTTACTTGGAATTTGGGGGTGGTCGCCAATTTTGGGAATTTCATGGAGACGCAGGTGAGACTCCCAAAATATTTTCATGGTTGCAATTCATTTATTTGAATTTGGCAGATTCTGGACAACCTGAGCATGCTTGAGAACTCCAAGGTCAAGGCGTCCACTGTCACTGTTCACAACAACAAACATTTGAAAGTAAGCGCCTTTCTAAAAATGGTATTGCAAGAGCGGGCTACTAAAAAATGGGTGAATATTTAGGAAAAGATAAAAAAGATGGCAAAACTGGCGAGATGGATGGGAACATCAAAGTACAAACTGACGGCCATGAACATTTTTCCAGTGAATCATGGCGTCATTCCAATTGTGATTAACTTATTCAATTATTTAAATTTCACATAATTTTCCAATTTTTGATGTCCAGGTTGTGGGGACAGTGGTCACGTTTTTTATTTTTTTGTTTCAACTGGATTCAAACTAACGAGGGGAAACTGTAACGACGAATTAATTGGGGATTTATCCTGGAATCGAGTTAAATCAATTCCAGAGGGCAATGTATTTATCTATGT
>JAQIVZ010001894.1:0-26218 GCA_034700945.1 Arrhopalites spinosus
CAATCGATTGACTTGTTTGTATGTTCCTTTATGAGTTCAATATTTTCCTATAAAAGGATGAATATTTTTGTAACCGAGTCAAGAAAATCAAGAAAAAAGAGTCATTCAGTCCTATAAAATTTTTGAAGAAGGACGTGATCGTGATTTTACCAATTTGGAAATAATGGTAAGTTTTTTTTATGTTTAATTAATATTTTTTAATTTTATTTTTTATTTTAATTACAATTGTTTTAATTGTAGTCCGGACAAAGCGGCAGAGGCTATGGCTCGGGATACGGTCGAGAAGGAAGTAGATGAGGATCAACGGGAGCTGGTTCGTCATCTGGACCCAGTCAACCACCGCCAAGTAGCTATGGGGATGGACGATTGGCCATTGAAGATGGAAAGTATGACCGCTTTTACGTGTTTTGTGGCCAAATTGTCCTCCATTGTGTACTTGAGAAACCAAGTGAGTACCATTTTTTAATTAATTTTTTTGAATAGTCTATTCCAAAAATTAATTTATTGTGTTTATTTATAATATTAAAAAACTTAATTTATTTATATTTTTAGGACGTTGTCCCCACATTAACTGCATGCAGTTAATTCCGTTTATGACGGATAATGGAGGAACCGGGTCCTTAAACCGTTACAGGGACATCCGCCGGTGCCTTGACCTTGGACGATGGTCATGGTCTTGGTATTTTCTTTGCGGCCGCCAGACCACGGAAGCCGACCGTATGGACGCCAATAGACTGGAGCCCAATGATGATGATGACAGCTTCTTTGTCAATATAACTGACGAAGAGGCCAAGGGGGAAAAGTCATCATCTTCATCGTCAACAGCCGAGCCCCCCAAAAAGATAAAAAAAGTGGAAATGCCGACGACATTTAAATATATTTAAAATGTATTTTGTTTTTTTTGTTGTGATGTTACAAAAATAACATCACCATCTTTTTTTAAATAAAAAATCAATTTACTTAATATATATTTAATCTAATGAGGAAGAGAGATTTTTTAAAAATACAGAGAAAGAGACAGAGCAGACGGAGAGCGAGAGAATTATACACATGGGTATACATAATTTTCATAATTGTCATACTCTCATAGTTATATTAAGTCTTTGCATTTAATTTCATTTTCAAAAAATCAGTGCAGGAAATAGCCTTGCTATGCAAAAGTACCTAGCCTGGTGGTAATTACTCGGATTTTTTGCTAACTTTCGTTCAGGAGGCGCAGGTTCGAATCCTGCACGTCCCTGGTACAAATTCTTTAATACCCGGGTTTTAGCCAATTTGCTTCCGGCCAGTCGCTTACTTTTTAAAAAAGAAAGCGATTGATGTACTTTGTCTTTTTGTAACTTTAAAACTGTGGATTTGTATTCAATGTTTTACCAACACTAAGATAATATATATAATGATAGTGCATGTAGTCTAGTGGAAAACAGGAAAATTGTCAAAGATAAGCTAAAAGTATCACATGTATTAACTCGAATGAGAGAGTCAATATATGTATATGCATTTTGAATGGCAACTTTTTCATTTACATTTCCCTTTAATGTCCACGCACAAAGAATACTCAGCAGTCAAACTCCACCCAAGAATCAAAACTGATGATGAGAGAGAAAAAAACAAAAACAAGAGCAACATGTGCATAAAGAGAGAGAGAGAGAGTCTTTGGTAGATTATCAATGTAACTTTATGTATATTAAATTGTAGAATAAAATCTTTGACTTTTCCTGACATTTTTTTCCCTCTCAAGTTGAGGACTTGAAACTGAAGTTTCGAGTGCTAATTAATTTCTATTATTTTTCATTTGGACATCTTAGATGGATTACCTTGTTCGCCTTCATCCATTCATCTATCAATCAATAGATAATCATTTTTATTATTTCTTTGCTCTCTCTCTCTCTCAATCTCTTCCATCATCAGTCTCAACTGATTCCTCACATCAACCAACTCCTTCATACTCTTTTTCGCAGTGACAGTTTGTGAGCATTTATGTATTTGTACATAAACGTTTTTTTCTATAAGACATGCCAATCGCTTTTTGTGTAAGTAGATGGAAGAAAACCAATTTTTTTAATTCTCTCTCTCTTTCATTAAGAGAGAGAGAGAAGAAAAGATCAAAGGGACAGTTTCTAAAGCAAGTTCTGGTCAAATCTCTATTTCTTCTTTTAAGATAGCCATACTTAAAAAAATGACAAGATTTCAATTTTTAAATTGTCTACAACCTTCTTCTCTCTCTTGTACTTAGCTACTATTGAATTTTCACTAGTTTTGGAATCTAATATCTAAATTATGTTGTTGTTGAGTAGTAGTAATCTTTTATGACCAACATTCTTAACTCATTATCATTAAGACTACAAAACTGTGGCCATTTTGTGAAAAAAAGTGCGTGGGCCCAAGTGTTAAAAAGATGAGAATATAATAATCACTCTGTACATTTATTTTATTTTCTATGTAGAATTATAGGACACATAAAATACAAGTACTCATACATATCCACATATTCGTCTCTTTGTTTTTGACATTTTTCTCATGTATATGTGCCATACAAAATTTTGCCAAATTTGGCTCAATTTCTTTTCGCACTTTTGAACCAATTAACTCAAATTTATTTTATAATGGACATTTGCAATTGTGGTGTATAATTTGACTCTACAATATTAACTTTAGTTTGGGATAATATCTTAAATGTCCAAAAGTACAAGAAAAATTATTCTTTTGCGGACTTTTAACTTCACAGTCATTCAATACATTTTTTTTTGCCAACATCCTTTTTCACAGACTGTTGAGCAGTTTGCATCGTCTTGAAACTAAAAAATTCCTTTTTCAAGGAAACCTTGAGGAGAACTGTGAGGAATGTGTGGTGAGATAGGTATTAGAATATTTATATGGATAATTTCAATTACACACCAATTTGAACACACACACACAGGTATACACATGGAGAGAGGAGTGTGTGTCGAGTGGTTGTATACTTATGTTGACAAATGCATGAAATATATTATGTATTTTTTTACCTCAAAAAGGCACAAAGAAAGAGAGCCATGTCACCGTCGTCATTATTTTACAATTTAACATTTTTACTTTACATATCAAGCTGAAACTAATCTCTCTCTCATGTAGGGTAATATATTAGACCCTTACTACAAATACTTTACCCATATGAGATGAGGATAGGACAAAAGCAGCATGTTTTATCCCAAAAGGCGGAAGAATTGATGATAAATTACAGGTGTTGCTATTTCATTAAGGTGTATAAGATAAGTCTATATTTGTCAGCAATTCAATTTGTAGAATTAATTTGGATATTTTAAATAGTAAAGAGATAAAGTAGAAGATGAAGAAGAAGAAAGTGAGACGTGAGAGAGAGATAGGGATGCATGAGGAGGGTGAAGATTGAACTTTTTGGATTGTTGAGAGTCTTATATTGTACGTGTATAATATACCAAAACTATATTATATTGTACAGTTCAAAAAATATTGGCAGTCTCGTTTTCGGGCGTTTACTAAATTTGCCTTATATAAGATGAAGTTTATTTTTTTTAATATGAAAGAGGAAGAAAGGGCGGATATGAAGGAATTAAAAAAATGTGGAGAGAGGAGCCAAAGAGTAAGAAGGTAAGACGAGACCATTATTAATTTGAAAAAAATATAATAAAATAAACTACATAAGTACTCTTCAAAACTACAGTATAAAACTCATATTTTTTACAAAAGTATCATCTTTGAATTCTTAACTTGTTAAATTTATTTATCAAAAACTTCAATGCAAGCTCTGGGCTTGGAAAAGACTCCGTTTTGGTCCTTGCATTTTTTTCTATCTTCAAATCAAACTCGATGTAAAGTGATAAAATGTTTTTTTTTTATTCCAAAAGAGAGTTATTAATGAATTACTTGACAAAAATGGATTTTAAACTTGAAACAAGTACACAATATTTTATACAAGCCTAAGCCTGTATTATGTATGATATGTATGTGTAAATTTTTTTTCTTTGTTAATTTTTATTCTGATTATTATTCTTGTTTATAGTTTAATTTGACACCCCTCCATTTGTTTCTCAATCGTTTTCATTTTCTTCTTGTTGAGCTCATTGGGCTGTTAGATTTTTGGTTTTTTACTACCAAATAAGTGAGGCTGTCGTATTTTTTCATTTTATTTTATGCAGGCTGACTCTCTTCTCTGTTGTTGTTCTTTATTATATTAAAAACTATTAATTTCCATATATGAGAGCGTTTGTAATTTGTGGAATAATTTTAAATCATTTCATGTTCAATATATCAACTTATACTCTCCACAGATGAACCATCAAGGACTATCCTTTCAGTCTCTTCTCTATATGTGGTCCCATGGACGAGATATGAGTCTTAGGTAAATTTTATGTGTAAAAAAAGTTTTACATATTTTCCATATGAAATCGAGAAAGAAATTAGGGAGTAAATAGCTTTCACCACTTGGTAATATCACTCTGATAATGTTTTATAAATTGCCGACTCTACTCGTATGAAATGAATCCCAAGAATGAATTAAGCCTTTTTTCTTGAATATAATCAACTTATTTATTTTTGAGCCAAAAGTTTTGTCTTTTTGTATTTATACATTTCTGACTCAGCTTCCTTATCCCACGGATTGTGGCTCACGTCCCTACCGAAAAGAATGTCAACTTTCGTCTCAAGTTATACTTTTAAGACATTATCACAACAAATGTAAATAGTCTACAACTTGTAGACAATATTTTCACCCAATTTTATACACGTCTCAAGTTCGTTTTAACATTGAAAAAAGTAAAAATGTAAAATATGAATAATTCATATTTTACATTTTTACTTTTAAGATTAATTACTTATTAATCTTTGTAATTAAATATATATAATATAGGGAATAGGGAGGTATTTAGCTGGTAGCCATTTCAATGTTACACGTCATTTTTGTATGAAAAATTTATTGTGTGCGTAGAAAATAGCTTTTGAGAGGAATAAAGAAGAAAAGAAAAAATGGCATTAATTGGGAAATGTTAGACATTGAAGGAAATGGCATCCTGCCAGAAACAAAAAAGTTTTACCCAATTTTTTTCTCAACTGCCAAAATGTGCATAACCCGATTGCCACATAATGAAAATTGTTTCTCCAAGGGTTGTTTCTCCCTTTTATATTGCTAATGATGTTACTATTTTCAATATATAATATCTGTAATAATGTGCAAAAATTTTGGCATACTTACTTACACAGAGACAATTCACTCCCGTTTCCAAGTTTTCAAGAACATACGAATCAGTTTAGTAAACATAATTCATACATAAATGTTTCAAGATCTGTTTTTCATCAAATTTAATACAAACATGTACAATGCATACTACACACTGGCAAAAAGAGACATGGGTTTGATTAGTAGTGTATAAATTAAAAATTTGCCTAATCACACCACAAATTATTTGTTACTTTACACTACAAATACATAATAAATATAATACACACTACCTATATCAATATATACAGGATAGTTTGTATCAAAAATAATGATTGAACAGTTCTAAATGGAACACTGATCATACATGATTTCGCAAAAGAATTATGAATCCAATACACACAGGGACTAGAACTATATATAGTTGTTTTTATCATTTATGGAGAATGAAATATTAAATAGTGTAGAGAGAAGGGGAGGAGGAGGAGGGGGGGATGAAATATTAAACACTAATTGAATGAGACGCCATCAATAATGTCCATCAATAATTGCTCCACCTTAAATTTATTCTATTTCCCCCAACTAAATATGCAAAATGAATGCCAAGAAGAAGAGGAGGAGGAGAAAAAATATAATTGGCTTCTTTGCTTTTATCCTACACTAAATGTGTTGGTATATTAGAGTGACTACTAAAGAAAACAAGAAAAATAAAGTGATTGTGCGTAGAATGAGAGAATATATGGCTAAGATATTAAATTTTCTAAACTTTTTTTCTTCCTAATTATGAATCACGATTATTTTCCTAATATAACCATTTTGTCTTCTCTCTCTCTCTTTTGTCCATGTACTGCCTCGTATTTTTATATCCAGCTAAGCCTCAAAAAACCAGTCACGTTAAACTCGTTAAATAAACAATCCAAGTTGGATACACATTTTGTCCTTTCTCTCTCTCTCTCTCTCTCTCTCTCTGTTTTTGGGGCAGGATTTTTCCCCTCCCTTTTAGTCCTTTTCTTTTACTCTCACTGGGAATGATGGAGAGGGAAGAAGACCTTGTCATATTTATTATTATTACTTTTATTTTGTATATTGACTCGACATTGTTCAACAGGTTAGAATAAATTGAAATAAAATATATCTAGTATGCTAATCCTAATGGTTGATCATGAGGACTGAACAAATGTACGCAAATTGTACTCAAGCTCTCCACAAATCAGTCAATTGCCTAAACAAGAACAAGAATTCTCTCCAATTTATTATTATTTAGTCTTCTCAAAACCATCACATATTATTTATACTATGTAAACTATCTCAATATCATCGTAAGTCACCAACTAAAATATTTTGTAAGAAAACACGGACACTCATTTTCATTTACAGAGACACAGAGTGAAAAAGTTTGAGAAGTGTGTTCGTGTTCAAAAAGGAAATGTTTTTTTACTATACTAATAAACAACACAATAGACTATGAATATTTAGATAATAAAATAAATTTAAAGAACATTAAAATGAAAACAAAAGGTAAACAATACTACCGGTGTATCTGAATGGAAAACTAAGTAAAAATTTCATTTTGTACAAGTATTTTTAATGCTAAATGTGAGAATGTGGAGAATAAAAATAATGAACAGTGGACACTTTTTTTAGTTGATTAATATGGATGATAGTTAAAAAAAACAAGACATGATAGTATAAAGTTACACATGTAAAAAAGCGTAGGAAGATGTTTTTCTTAACATCCGTGTTTCATTCCTCATAATCTATAATGAGAAGAACTGGTAAGGACTCTTGTTTAGTTGTGTGTACTCATTGTTGTTTGTTTGTTCAATAATGAATAAACGTGGTTAAATTTAATGATGTTAATTCTTTATTGAGGAAATCGATACACTCTTCATTTTAAAAAGTCCATACAAAACAAAAAAGCAAGAGATTTGTCTGATTATTTTTCTTTCAACATTCATGACTGAACAGTTTAATAGTTTTTGTCCAGATTTTGACCCCCTCGTATCCATCTAATCGTTGTCCATGTAAAAAAAACAATTTTACTAGTTGACTCTCTACATCTGTACAGCACCTCCTCTTCTTCTCACCCATGTGGACGTATCTGTACACGATCAGATAAGGAATTTGAATGATGTTTTACTGGATCAATGGATTTTGAGACCCTTTTTTAATAGCAAGACAAGACATACATACTATTTTCCTTGCACAAACAGATATAAAATTTGTTTTCATCTCATATAGAAAAAGTACATAAAGATAGACCAAAACTTTTTAATCTTAATCTTACCTTTCTCTTCCATTTTTTTCCTGTCTCGGAGACTAAACTCAATGGGAGGGAGAGAAGAGAGAGAGAGTCAATTATTTGACAAAGTCTTCTTTTTTTTGAATAAATGAACGACTATTTTTTATGTGTTGTATGTAAACTGAACTGATCCTAAGTGCAATAAAGCGTCATGTCATCTCATCAAAGTTGGGCTGGATCATCTGGATAATCTTGTCGAGATTAAGTATGCATCTCCTGTCCTCTCCTGCCTACATACGCAGCCCCAGTTCATTTACTTGACAACCTCAACCACTTAAACGTGCTCTCATTTGCATTCCCCCCTCCCCCCAAATCTCTCTCTCTCTCTCTCTCTCTCTCGTCCTATGGCTACTTAAATTGAGTGTATATGTATATAATTGTAGGTGATGAACACATCTGTATAAAGTAAGAAACGGTATGAGCCATGACTTTTTTTATAAGAGAGAGAGAGAGAGGACTTCCAAAAGAGTCAAGTGAACATGGGAGTGAACTGTGTTGAGTCTTGAGAAATCGATAAAAATAAATTTAAATACATGCATCTCATAAATTACATTTATGGGATGCGAGGAATTATTTAGTCTTTTTTTATTCTCTCTTCAAACGGAGGGTCAATGAAAAATATAGCTTGTGTGTGCACCACTCAATTCGTCTCTCTCTCTCTCTTTGATGATCAGTCTTTCGCCATTTTCCTCATTCCTCATTCATAATAATTTAATTTTCTTTAGGAAGTAAAGTTCTTTTTTTTTGATTAATTTCTTTCTGTGAGCCATGTCTGATTGACGGCACAAAGTGAGACGGAACAGAAGAAGATTAGAGGGAGAAAATTGATGGAAATATTTTGTGTGTGTTATTATTTTATGGTGATAATGAGGAGAATTCTTTTTGGTTGTTAGTTGAAAAATGTGTAAAATAAAATTGATCCGGTTGATTCGTCTTATTTTATTTTATCGCCTATTATATATATTATGCTGATTATATGCCACCATTTGTGTATTGTAGTCATCAAGTTCGAAAATGGAAAAAGTCTCTCTCTCTCTTAATTCTGACAAAGATATATAATATAATTTATGTACATGTATTATTTTGCTCATGTTACTTACAATCCTCCCTTCTTTCTGTTTTTGAATAAGTAGAAATCCAAACAAAGTCTTTTTATACAATTTACACTAATTTATTGACTAAAATTCATGTTACAAACAGAAAAAAAGGAGTCGTAACTCGTAAACTTTTTGTTGAAAATCGATACGAATGTAGGTTCATTTTTTATTTTTTTATTTCATGGCAAACTCTTCTCATTTTTTTTTTGAATTCCTATTTCTTAAATGTTAAATTCACAAATGGTCCTTATTATTATAAAATATTCTCACTTTTTTTTTATTGTCTCCTTTCTTTAACAAAGACATTTCCTTCCACCAACTTTTTTTATATTTACTTGTTTTTCATCTTTCCATTTGCTCATTAGCAGAATTCTTTCCACAAAAGAGAGAGAGAGAGAGAAAACGCAAAACCCAGGAAGCCCAAAGAAGCTATTTTTTTTGTATAAAATAATCCAAAAAAAATATTTTACAAAAGACGTTTGACATAATTCACTAGAATTTGGAGAGTATATTCACCAAAAAAAGTAATAAAATTGGCTCTAGTTAATTGTTAAAATGAAGATTGACGGGGGATTGACGGACCTTTTCAAATAAAATTTCAGGAGGACATTTTTTGGTGGTCGTCGTCTGGTATGTTGTAATTATTATATTTAAATAAACGAGTGGCTACGCCTTACCTTCAAATTGAGGTTGAAACGTGCAAAATTTAAGTAAGGAGGATTAAAAAAAAGAGTCATAAAATGAGAGGCTACTAATGAACTATCGACAAAATCACCAAACTTTTTGTCTCTAATCTCAGACAGAGAGAGTTACCAGTTAAAAGTTTGCCATCTACGATCATAAATTTGTAGACAAATAGAGAATAAAATTTTTTTTATGGACAGAGATGATGATGAGCTCTTCTTCTCTTTCTCTGCTAAGTTTTTTTCCCCTTTTTTTGGGCACTGATTGAGATTCAAAGAGTTTTAGATCATCTTTTTTGATAGAGAAGCACATAAGAGATGATGAAGAGCGATAGACATCTTGTTGTTTTTTTATCCCCTCCCCCTCTTCTTCTTTCTCTCTCTCTCTCTCTTGTTCTCTTACCTGTGTAGCACATGAGCATCAGCTGATGGTCAACATTTGCATGTGCATAAAATTCTAATTCTCGAATGGTTATAGTTTTAGTACTATAAACTAAAAAGTTTTATGTTTGACGGGTATAAAAGTCAAGTGTAGAGGTGAATTGAGAACAACAAATTCCTTGTACACTGTCACCATATCATATATCATAAAATTTTAATCTTCTTCTTCATTATCTATCTCTTCAATCTCCAACTCTTCATCTTGAGAATTTGTACACATGTAAAACAAACTAATTTATTTGTCTCTCCAGTTTTTCAATTCCCTCCTCTCCTCTTCCATTTTTTATGTAATTTAAATTGTAACAACAACTTTTTTATTATTATTTAACAAGAGAGAGAGAGAGAGAGAAATAAAATTCATTTAAAATTACCTATTAAAAATTACATGAAATAAATTAAAACATTTTACCTTAATTGTAAGCTACTACATTTTTTTTGTATCAAAATAAATTAACTAGACAAGTTATTCCTCATATGGATCACAGAGAGAGAAGGATGCCAATATTCTGAAAAAGTGTAAAAAAAAATTGTGAATGATTCACGAGTATTTGATGGAAAGTAAGGAAAATAATTTTCCCAATTTGTCTTTTGATTTATTTTAATTAAGGAGATGGGAGAGTATACAAATGGTTTGGTGTGTGCGGGTGGAGGAATTTTTGTACTACATGTACATGGGGTGTACTGTACTATATTTATGCCTCAATAAAGTCTCCATTGAAGGGTTACAGTTCAACCACAAAAGAGAAAAAGGTTAAGACTTGTGTGTGTAATATATCCCTATATTGTTGTTATATATATATTTAAGTAATATTAAGTATTAGGAAAAAGTAATGAAAAATGGAATAGAGTTTGATGTGTTGTTGTTGTCAAGCTGTGGGCTATGATTAGAGGATGCAAATTGGATTCCAATTTTTTTTAATCCTCCACTCTCAGTCCTTTTTTATTTTTTTTTTTTTTATTATTATTCAATCAATATTACATGAACAAAAAAGTTATCCATATTATGTACACTCAAATCAAAATTAAAAAAAACAACTCCTTCTTATCCTCACAATATCCACTCATCTCATACCCCTATAGTCTGTACAGATAGACTCAATCTTTTTTTATTCTTGTGCAATGAAAACGACAATAGAGAAATTTATGCTAATCCGGTCATGAGCTCCTCAAAGTCTAATCAAATTCTCAGAGAGAGAGAGAGAGAGAGAGAGAGAAGGGAGAGGGTTAAAAAAATTATGGAGATATTATATTATAAGAGTTTATGAAAAAATACTTTTTTAAATGTATCCATGATATAGCAACCAACTTTAATGACTTTGTGTCATGTGTGGGGGTATCACTTACAGTATGTAACATAACATGTAAAACAATATTTTCCAACTGAAGTGAGTGAGGGCTCTCTAACTATCTGTACTTTACCTTTACCGGTACATGTAGTTCATATAAGTAAATCTCGGGTATATAAATTTTTTTGAAGAGTCATTTGTTATATATAATGTAATAATGTTACATGAGTATAATGTATGAGGTAAATTGTTACATGTAATTTCTTTTTTTTTGTTGGACGATTTATCCTATTTAAAGGTCTAAAGGTTAACTTTATCTGTAGTGCCTATTTAAGGGCACGTGTGTGTACGTAACCCTGTTCATTTTTGTTTGGGTTGCTTCTGTTTAAATCAACTCTGTCTATTAAATATTATTCACAATTTTTATTATTATGTCTTGTTCATGCTTCATAAAATATTTGTCATTTCTTTCAAAATATTAAATATTGTTTTTTTTCCTAATTTTTTTGTTAAAATTAATCATTACTTGGATGAAACTCAACGATTAAGTTGAGGAGAGCAAAGGAATAAAATCTAGCAATTAGTTTCTAATTTGTACAAAATTAACTTTCTAAAACTTGAATAAATAAAAGTATTCTGTGCATACACAAGTACAGTTCAAGAATAAATTTTGTTAAAGTGTCCAACAAGAATTTTTGACTTTGTTGTTTGAGCTTAGAACCCAAGAGAGAGAGAGAGAGAGAGAGAGATGGAAAATAAATAAAAAGTTGGTTAAACATGGATTTAATTAGAGTGTCACAAGTCAAAACTTTTGCACATTGTGATGGCCCTCAACGATTAATGATAATAGTTTTTTTCCCATTCTCTCTCCACATAGAAAAATATAAGTAAAAGCTATGTACGCCCAATGGGGCCATAGCTGAGAGTCGGGTCTTATTTGGGATACAGAAAAATTGACGGAATGTGTATATGAGGGTGGTGGTGAATTGAATTGCTTTTTTTGTGACGAGCATCATCATCATCATATGATGGCTAATCTGGGATTTGCATTATTATTATGGGATTCCACTTTGGAACCTTTCTCTCATCTCATCCTCATGGAGGCTACATATAGATGACACAATCTGACTACACCAAATAATTTAAATACATTCTCCATATAAATACATACTCTCTCCCTCTCCCTCTGTGTAGACACTGTTTTATTGGTTATTGTTGTAATTGCACGAGTAATGGCCCAAGATAAACAGATTGTCTCAAGACTCATCCACTTATTCCTTCGTCCATCTCCAAACACTGAAGCAAGTTCAACTTTGTAGATAGAGAGACAGACAAAGAGAGAAGACTCCGTGTAAAAATAATGGTTAATGGATGTCTCATGAAGTTTCCCCTAAACTTTTTCTGAATAAAAATCGTCAACAATTGTCACTTGGTCATTTTTTTCACACATGACATGAAATAAACCACCAAATGTTCCATCTCTTTTAAATGGAGAGAGAGAGAGAGGGAGAAGAATTTGAAGGATACAAAGGAGAGTGAAAAAAAAGTATGATGAAGTTTGGGTGGTGATGTTTGATGTTCGGTGGGGACATTCATTGAGAAGAGGAGAGAGAGAGAGAGAGATAGTAAAATCAAGATTTTTGTTCTCATATGGCAAAAGATGTTTCTTAGTGCCAAGATTGGTAAGAAAAGTTACTCCACCCTGACTTGGGTGAAACCAAAACCAAAACTCCAAACTTGCCGTCATTACAAAGGGAAAAAGAATCAAATTGGAAAACTAAGGTACACTCCGCCTAGAAACATTGGGAAATATATCCCTTAAATAGGCATCCATGTGATGCTCTTCATCTGAATTCATTCGGTCTCCCAAAACAAAAACAACAACATTTACAACCCCCCCCCCTCCTCTTCTCTCTCTCCCTCTCGTCATTTATAAAAAAAACTCAATACAATTCTCTTGTGTAAGTTATGTCTAAACAATTTTTAACTTTGACTCTGACTCTGACTCTGACTCTGACTCTCCTTTGTAGTTTACTAGAGAATACATACAAAGATAGTATAAAATATCTACTGACTTTTTTAAACGTTTAATCTACGTACTCTACTCATTCTTACATATTTATATTGTACAAACTATAGATGTACGGTCGTAATTTAAACGACTAATTTAAACATATGTAAGGAGGGAATGAGAATAATGTATACTTAATAATTGATGTAATTGCCTAGTCAAATGGTACATATTGTTGTAGTTTTTTTTAAGAAAAAAAATTAATAAAATACAAGACTTTTAAACGTGTCATAAACATGTTGAGAAAGATAGAAAAATCCTTAAAGAGTTTAAGATTTAAAAATTCTTGTTTTTCTGTCTCTCTTTTCAAGAGAGTCTCTCGTCCCTTTTTGCTTACATATTTCAAATAATTATGAGTAGAATTCTGGTTGTAGATTAAACAAAGACTTCTTATGAACGATATTAGAGTGAGTCAGAGGGCAGAGATTTTTGTGTGTGAATATTTATTACTCATCCAAGTTGAAAAGAAGTCTTGGGGATGAGAGAGTTTAAGGTGTTTAGAGTAGTTAAATTTATTTATTCAACAAGTGTACATAACATGAGTCTGTCTGTAGTAAAAACGGACTTGAGTGGACACGTCACCCCTCGAATCCAATTACCATCGAGTCCATTACCAAAAAATATGATTAATTGATTTCCTAATCCTCCCTCGTATTCATCAATGTCTCCCCAGTCTCTGCAAGAGGAACTGAACAAGATTGGTGAAACTGTTTTTGTGTGGACTCTGTGCGTTATCTTAGCTCTCAGGGAGGAGCATCTTTTTTAACTGATTCCCTTTTTTATGATCTCTCTCTCTCTCGTCTCTTAAACTCGGTACTCGGGTGGCAGAATAAACCGTATAAATTATCATCAATCTATCCATCATAACAATAAAAAAAACCATTTCTTTTTGTACATACACAACAAGGATCATATTTCTTATTGGTCAGCATAAATTAATTAGATTTGAGATTACATCCACAACTTTAAACTTTTTTGATTTACTATTAAATTTTATCTGTATTCATTTAACTAAACTAAAAAAAACTCCAAGAGAAAAAGTAAAGAAACTTTCACTGCATGATTTCAAGTGAAAAGTTTTGTCTGTATTTACATGTCTGTATACGCGTTAACTACAGTACATTCAAAAAAAGATATCAAAATATTTAGTAAACTGTACACCATTCTAAGAACAAGAGATTTAACTCTTTATGATGATCAATATTTTGTGATACAAGAGAGAGAGAGAGAGAGGGAGAGAGAAATAAAAATGGAAAAGAATTTTGTAGACAGTTGAAATTGAACAATAGACATCCAAATGGTGGTGCAATTAGCGCTTCTGTTATTCTCAAATTTTTATTTAGATCTGATATGATGAGCCAGAGAGATTTACAGATTAAAATGAACGACAAAAGGAAGGCTTAATGTGTGTAAAATATTATTTTTAAAGCCCCATCTCCATTTAAATTATTAGTCTAATACATATATATAATCATAATAAACATACATAAATACATAATATTCTTTTATCCCTTGTTTTGACACGCTCACATCCTCAGCCTCATTGTTAGAGAGTCAAGTACTAAAGATTTTTCTTATTATTGTTGTTTCTACTTGTATACATATGAGTTCGTGTGTGGGGATGACCAGGCATTTGCATGGTTAATACGAAGAAACCCAGAGGCAAATTTTTTTTTAATATTTTCTCTCTCTCAGATTTGGGACTTGAGACGCGAACCACAAGTCAGATGGACGTCCAACGTCCACCATAAATTCATCAATGTATCAATTCGTTCATATTTAAACCTCCATCTCTTTCTAAAAAAAGTCCACCTTGATAAAAATTTAATTTTTGATTGCATTTACTACGCTCATCATGTAGACAACAAAAAGACGGGGAGGGGAGGAGGGATTCAAGTGAGAGTAGGTAGTCTTAGCGTAGGCTTTATGGCGTAATAAGAAGTAAAGTCTCATCTAAAAGATAAGAAGAAGACGATGAGATGGACAGGCGGGCGGGCGGGATATTGACTCAAATTGTATATACAAAGATACAAATGAATCTTCTTTATTGGGATCTATTCAATTCCTTTGAACCATTTGCCGTGTTCTAAACAAATCACAACAGAGAAAAAGATTCTTTTTTACTATTGAAAACTGTTTAATATCAATTTTCACATCTCAAGTGGCTTTTTAATTGGAGGAAAATAAACTAAAAACAATTCTTCAATAATTTTGTCCATCAAATGACCAATATCTGTCTTTTTGGTGAGAGAGCTAGTATTTTTTGTGTTAGACGATGAGGCGCTTTTTTAGCTTGTCGTTTTTCCACACAAAATATATGAAGGGGTATGATATCTTTGATGACATGGCATTTGGATCCATTACTAATTGTACGTGAAGAGTGGAAAGGGGCAAAAGATGACGAGAGAGAGAGAAATTTTTTACGTTTATTATATTATCAAGACGATAATTTGACTCCATATATGACTATATTTTTTAGACCGTTGTAAAGTGCAATTTTTCATACAACCCTTCTTCTCCTCATTCTTCTTGTTGTGGGTTGCAGGTGGGCCAGAGCTGTATAATTGCTATGTCAGGTAATAAAAGTGCACATATAACAATAAATGAAATGAAGAGCACCTGTTGACTCTTGTAAAAAAAATATATCAAGAGTACTTTTTGTACACTAGCAAAAAAACTAGACATTTTTTTAACTGGAACTTTAATCTATCTTCGCGAAAGGGAGAAAAAGGTGTTTCTTATTTTTACTTTGTTGAAGCCATAAGTTTATACTTACGAGTATGAGACTACGTGTCTTTACTGTACAATTCTACCTTGTACAGATTCACTGACCATTGTAAAGACTAGAGACAAAGAATTTTTAACCATTAGAGGCGTCATCAAAGACCAAAGCGACTAAAGCGATTTATGAACAATTTTATGTTAAATATTTTCTACATGAAAAGTGCTTATTTTTTTTTTTACAAAATATGTTATAATTCAAACAGAATTTTATATATTTTTTATTGATTGCCTTCACATTTTTGTCTTGTTTCTTGTAATACAAATTGTACGTGATATTTTTTTTTGTCTATTTTAGGTAATTTGTATTCGTCTATGTATTTTGTGAGTAAAAAGAAAAGACAAATAATAATAGATTTTTTTTATTTAATAATCGTGTATAAAGGATTGATATAGAGAGATGTTATGATTTTTTTGTGCATATAATTTCATATAATTGATTCATACATAACATTTAAGTTAAGTAAATATATAATGTCTCACAAAAACAATTTATTTTCTTTGACATTAGGTCCCATTAGTTAAATTGATTCCTCACAAGTTTCACTTATTGACTTTTTCACAATTTAAAGTTACTTAAATATTTATATATAAGGGTTAATGATTGTAATTCAATTAAATTTATAATACCATGTTTGAAGTCTTGTGAGTTTTTCGATTTTTTGATTAGATTTAATTAATTGAGACTTTGGCAAAAGGTCACTATCATGTTCGACCCACAAGAGTCATATTTATATTGTGTAATACACTGGAAGACATTGTTGGGATCCGATTATAAAAAGGTCTTTGCCATTTATTGATTATTGTTCATCCCATTATGACGACTTTGAGCCCCACACATTTTCTTCACCGAGTTACACTTTTGTATAATAATAATGTAATATTGTAAGTCTAAAAGTACAATATTAAATTGAGAAAGTGAACCCTTTGGGTGTACAACTTGACTCTTACATTGTAACATGTCATAAAAAAAGGATGTTGAAGCCCAAGATTAATGATTAATTGATATGTGTTTTGGTATTTAATAGACAGAAGAGCAATCGTTAGTCACCTGAATCTAAAATATAAACTAATTTGTTGTACTATTTTATTAATAAAGTCAAAAAAAGGATTAATTATTTTTTTTAAATAATGCACAGCATCAACAAATAAGTTCGTAAACATGCGTTGTTTAATAAATAATATTAATATCTCGTCAGTCAACAGCATTTTTAATTACAATTAATATAAAGCTTTTTTTTTACTAAATACAACAAATAAATTTATTAAGGGTTTTTTTTCTTTCTAAATAATTAATTTAATTTTTTTAAAATAATAGCTTGTACACTTTTGTGTGTTGGTTTCCTCGAGTAGCAAAGGCCACATTTTTTGTTTTTCAGTATTTATAAGGTACTTGGTATTTTGATTGAAAGGGCGAATTGAAAGCGTGTGTGTACTTGAATATTCTTTTATACTTTTTTTGTATATTAATTAAATACTTTTCATGATTATGTACATTTTGATTTGTTTTTAGTAAATAACGATTAGTAAAACTGCGCAAAATGTACTTATATTATATCTAATACCTAGTCTAAATATTTAATAATGAATAATGATAATAAAAATTACTATCTAAGGTACTTGAATATGCAATAATTATAAGACTAAATAACTTTTTTTACTTTGGTAGATGAACAAGAAGGGCAATAATATTTCATTTTCATTTTATTTTTATTTTTGTCTAAGCTCAGGGGTCATCAAGATCTTCAACATCTCCATCTTCCTCTTCTTGAGGATCATCAAGATCATCATGACTTGGACTTAGACTCATGTCAGGAGTCTCACTTCCCCCCTCAGTGTCATCTTGACCCTTGTCATGATCTGTCTCCATCTCCATACTCTCAGAAAGTTCAGATGATGGTGGTTGAAGATCTTGAAGGGGACTAGGTCCAGCAGCTGGATTAATTGCTTTGAGATTATCTGGTAAATAATCCTTCCAACTTCGAAAAAGATATCTTGTAAATTTTCTCAACTATTAAAATAACATCAAAAAATTATAAGTAAACTCATGTCATAATGTACTTTTGTAACCAAAAATGATGGGCTATCAATTAAAATTAAACTAATTACTTGTCTAAATTTACAGTACGTAGCTCCTTCAGCAGACTCTAGTTGTTGAGTTTGAATGAGGAAACCTTTTTCTTTAAAAGTTTTTTCTAATTTTTCTCTCATTAAACTTTTTCTTGTTCTCCTCTTACGTTTCATTTTATTGGCCGCTGCCACTGCCGCAGCTGTTGATGACCCCATGTCAAGACAAAGGCCACTCCCACTCCCAGTTGGACTGGTCATTGTGGATGATGTTGTGCCGTCTGAACTAGAACTACAATCTTCACTTGGACTCATGTGGGATTTTAAATAGCTGGGACTCATGATACCCGGCATCTCAGAAAGCATTGAGCAAGTTGACACGGTTGGGATGGGAAGTGGCATACACATTGACATTGACTTGGCACTTTTGGGTAGTCCATGAGCTGAGACAATCTCACCACAATGACTAAATTCATCTTTTATACTCCCTCCTCCCCCTCCTCCATGATGAACATTATTCTTTGAGGATGAGGACGTGGAAGCTTTGTCTGAATAAAATCGAAAATTTCCTCCGGCATCCACTGACAACATTTTTTTCTCCTGTAAAGATGGCTTGGCTCCTCCAGTAAATTTAAACTACATACATATAATTAATACATAACATAAAAAACTGTAATAAGCGTCCCTATCTTTACTGTTTATTCTAATTAATTGAAATTAATTAATTTTCTTACCTTACAAATGCTGACTTCTGCTGGATTATTTGAGGAAGAAGCAAAAGGTGAGCTACTCAAGTCAATTGAATTGGTTGGATGTCCATGATGATTGGTCATATTAGGATGATGATTATTATTGAATTGTGGATGAGATCCAGTGACACTCCCTGAGGCATTGAGCGGTCTATAAGCTGTCGACGACCTTTTCCGACGACCCTTTGGACTTTTACCACCACTAATCCCTCCATCCTTGACCCCAAGTACATTAGGGGGTAATGATGGAACATTTAATTTATTGGCTGGACTCCCTGACCTGTCTGAATTTGTTGGTGTTCCTCCTCCAAGTGTCATTGGACGATTATTATTGGCACTGTTCACATAATTGGCAAGTTTTGAAGCACTTAAATTTAATTGTTGAAGATTGACTAGATTTGAATCATCACTGACTACTAGATTATTATTATTTGTAGTATTTTTACTACGATCCTTACTTCCTCCACTACCACTGGAACCTCTTCCATGATAGACAGATGAGGATGATGTAGAATTTTTATTTGCACTAGAAGAACGCTTTAAATTAAAATTATTGAATAAATTAGTAGCACTTGGTTTTGTCGTGGATGGGGTACAATTTTGGTTGAAATTGAGATTGAGTGGGGTTGTTGATGGAGTTGGAGGAGTGGATGGATGATGACTCAATGAAGAGTCTTCATCTCGAACACAAAGATTCAATGGTTCATCTGAACTTTGAACAAGGTCATCACAATGAACAAAATGTTTTGAAAATTGTTGTAATTGTTCATGAACTTGTTGTTGTTGTTGTAAATGTTGATGGTAGTGTTGAAGGGGTTGAAGCATAGATGAGATCTTTTGTTGTTGTTTATTGACAGCATTCTTGGGATAAAGAAATACAGAGGGATTGAGGGACGCCAATGGAAGTAAATCTGGAGGTAATTGATGACTCCAATTAATTCCAGGGATAAAATTTGAACCAATTGATGAACCACTAATATGATTATTATTAACATTGACATGAGAGGATGATGATTTTGGTGACCCATTATTATTATTTTGACTACTCCGGGGAGTTCGAGTTGATTTATTTTTGGTACTTTTTGATCCTCCTCCACTTGTAGTAGTAGTTGTAGTAGTCAGAGTTGAAATTCGGGGAGTGGGAGATGAGACGGGTATGTTGACATATGAATGAGGGAATTGAATTCCATAATTTTTTGATATTAAATGACAAATATCAGCCTTTTTAGGTTTACGACCACGACGAGGTCGAGTATCAAATGTCAATTCACCCATGTAGGGTAAATTATTCATTAAAAGCATTGGAGCTAATTTTGGTTTCTCTCCCCCATGATTTTTATTTGTAGTACTGGACCCCTTATTTTTATTTTGTCGTCCTCCATGACTATTATTAGTGGAATTGGGACTTGACTCGACAACGACTGGGGAGGATCGAATGGATGAGGGACTTTTTTTCTTTTCACTTTTAATTGTCATTGTTGTAGTTATTTGTTGTTGGGCTTGTTGAGGTGAGAGACTACTACTCTTCAACTCTCTCGCCATAATTGTACTACCATCTTGTTGTTCAGAAGGGTCTTGATTGATTAAATTCCAATTATTCCTTCCAACTCCTTCTTTTCCATTATCAACTAAATTATTATTGGCTAAATTTTCTTGTGCAACATTTTCTCTATCTGGACTGTCTTTAGTAGCCGGAACTTGTTCTTTACTTGGTTGTTCCGTTTCTGTCACATGATTATCTCTAGTCTCTTGTTTAACAATTGTTTCACTATCATTTGACTCTTGTGGCTCATCACTTGTTGTTGTTGGGACGGTCCACGTTGTTGTTTTGGATCCTTTTGGTTTGGAGTCAGTAAATTTATCACTTTTACTGTTGTTCAGAGAGACTCGAGCTCTTTTGGCTAATGCACTTCTAGTCACTACACTCGTGTAATTTTCTTGGGAATTATTTTGTCCTGATGAATTCTCACTTGTTGATGCATTCTTATCACTTTTACACTGAATATCCACCACCTTTTTCCCTATTTTCAGTTTCTCCATCACCAACTTAGTACCAACTTAATTCACAATATGTCTTCTTGTCTCCAGTACAAAACTTCAACGACTTGATTCGGAATTCAACAAATTTTTTTTGTAATTCTTCTCTTTTCTTTACTCCACCATCTAAATCCACAAAACAAAAACAAAAATATTTTATTTCTTATTTATTCCCCCACAATTCTTTCTGTGAGCTCAATTTTCTTGGAGAAAACAATCAAACAAGGAAAATTTACTTGCAGAGACAGGTGCATTGTTTTTTCTTTTTGTAAAAAAAACAACTGAAGAATCTGTCTTCAGTAATTGTTTATCTTTAACGGAGACACAAGACACAAGACTTTTTTTGAAAAACAAGAAACTTAAATTGTAATTGTAATTAAAACTTTTTGTTATGAAGAAACTTTCTTCAAACAAGAGAGAGAGAAAAGTTTCAAAAGAAGGATTATGGGGTGAGCTGGAAAGGACAAATGATGGAATTAAAATAAGAGAAAATAGGGACAAAATGAAGGAAGAGAGAGAGAGAGAGAGATTACACTTTTGAGAAAAGATGGAGAGAATTAAAAAAAGTGTGCTGTGATCTCCAAATTCTAGTGTAATTATATAATAGACACTTATAGAACAAAATATATATTGGGTCTTTTTAAAACCAAGAAAAAGAGTCGAGAATGAGGAAGGAAGGAAGCTAGAACACAAGATCACCAAGCAAAAGAGAGAAGAAAAGGGAGGAGTGGAGATTTTGTGTTTCGCGAATGCAAAACTAAACTATTTTGGGCAAATTTTTCGCACACACACACATATTTAACAAGAACAAGAAGGGAGAGAAGAGAGAGAGAAAAATTGCGGCTCGTGTCTCAGTCTACTTATAGACCAACTTTGCATGGAAAACTCTCTTACTGTCTCCTAGTTATGTACGTAGAGGAGCCAAACATATTTTCATCTTCAATGTTATAGCACCCGGACAAGTGTACAATTTTATGTGTAGCATGAGCTCTTCTTATACAAAAGGGAACAAGCAAGAGTAAAAGCAAGGGAGATGGGATATTATTATTTAGAATTCACATCGTACAATTTCAAAGTTAAGGATTTTTCTCTCAAAATATTTACCGTCAAACTCTAGTCCCTGTACATACAATCATTGTAGGTCTTTTTTTATCCATTTAGATCCGCTAATGCAATCAAAACGTATTTTTGGTTTTAATATGTAAATATACATCTCTCCGTACATAAAGTGCACACCATTCGAATCCAAAACTGTCACAGAATTTTGAGATTTTAACATTGAGAGATTTTGAGAGAACTTGAAATTTTGAATGAAAAAAAATTGTTTGAACGTAATTAAAAAATATAAAGAAATTAAGAATGAATGGATGGGCGATTGGTTTGACGGTAAATTGGTATGGTAGTTGATGATATAATAGAATATGTAGGGTAAGAGAGATAAAAGTTTGGCGGGCATACATATTGATGGAGCTTTAAAAGAAAAGCAAATCTCGTTGCCTTCTTCTTTTTGGCTTCTTCTTGTGTCTTCTTCTTCTTCCTCGTCGGCCTGTGGGAGCTCCAGTTTGGAACTGTGCGTAGTCTCCTTTTTTTGTAAATGGTTGAGAGTTAGTTGAGAGAGAGTGAGTGTGTGTGTGAAATGCAATATTCTGATTGCCAAATATGGAAGAGCGAAACGAACTAAAAACACCGAACTGGGTCTATTTTAGGTCCCGTTTTGGACGGTAGTCACTATACTTTGAATACACTTTGCAAAGACGAGAGAGAGGCAAAATTCATAGTCTCTCTCTCTCTCTCATGCTGATTTTTCTTGGTCTCATTGCCAAAACACATGGCAAGTCTCACAATGAGCAAACCTCCGTGACACTGACACTTTCCCAATTTTTTCCTCTTCCGTTAAAACTTAATTCTTCCTCCTTGTTTTTTTCATCCCCCCCCCCTCACCTCCCTCTTCACCTTTTCTACACACAATTCTCTGCTCTTACATTTTATTAAAAGCACATTAGGCACATTTTAGCACAAATTTGTTTTTAAACATTTATGAGTTTCTTGCTAAATACTAGGCTATTTAATTGCACCAATTAATTTTTATTTACAAATTAATTTTAATCTCAGATTAATTTATTTTGGTTTCAATTAATCCTTCTCCTTCTTGGGGTAAGTATTTTGCTCTTTTCTGTGTTTCCAAATAACTTGTATAATTAAAAAGAGGCCTAACCTTGGAATTTTTAAAAATTCAACTAGTGATAAATGTGACTTTAATTATGACATTTTAAACTCTTTTTTTTTCTTCTTGATTTGACTCTGAGTCCTGATGAGGATCCTCGTTTGTCTTCTCATGTTCCTCCCTCCGTCCTCCCCATTGAGTTGGATTGAAGAAGAAGAATCATGAGGTTGCCTTCATGCACTTTTACACACGTACAAGTACAGATAGATAACATTAACATAGGGTATAAATTTAGATGGATAGTTGACTAATTTGGTAGATAATAATTTTTTTATATTGAATTTTGATGAAGGTGTAACAATTTAATTTTCATTGAAGAGTCCATGCGGACATAATTTCAAGTCAAGGATGATATTTTGGTCTTAATTTCCCTCACAAAAGAGAGAGAGACAATTCCCCTTCTCCCTCTTGTCTTATTGTATTTCTTTGATGTAGAAGATGATGTATGTAAATGTTTTGGAGAGAGGAATAAGACACAGACAGACAGCCGTTTTTTTCAGCTCATTTTTCTTTTTTGGGATTTGTATAGAGCGGAGCAAATGGAAGAATTCAATTTAGACTCACGTACTTTACAAAGACAGAAAGAAAGGGCAAATTTTATTTAATTTTTTAAAAGTAGAATATATAACACACACAGGAGAGTCCCTTCCGAGTATATAAAAGAGTATCAAATTTCACTCACACTCACATTCTTGTCCTGACTTGTTCTTCTTGTGTAGAAATTTCATCCATTAAGAAATTCATCTTGTTCATTTTCTTGGCAGTTGTTCTACTCTCCTTTTTGTCTCTTTTCTTTGTTGTTTTATTGTGTATAACATTTAGCATACATTATACATAGAACCAAATTATTTTCAAACTTTTATGGACTCACAACAGGATAACATTATTAAGACTATTAAAATTTAGTGTTAAATATTTACACTACACTAAAAATCAAACAGTTTTATGTTTTGAAAGATGCATCATTTTTTAGTAATTTCCAATTATGGGCTCTGCTCTTGATTCTACGAGTAGTCTCGTCTTGATGGAACATTTTTTGAAATGTTTTTAATTTGAAAGACAATTCAAAATTTTCTATTATTTTATTCCTTATTTTTTCAAGTCTGCTGGATCCGGATACAACGAGAACGACATTTTCGCTCTAATTTGACGAAACAAGAGCAATTTTTTTATTTCTTGGAACAATTTTATTGGGCCACACTGAATAACAAGAGATTTCTTGGAAGTATTTGACAAGATGACAAAGAGACAAGGCTTTCACTTGACTAATATTAAAAGATGTAGAGAATATTTATTATTAGTAATATTGAACAGAGATTTGTACACTGAATTGAAAGTTCAATGATGATGCAATTATTTTCTTTTAGAGACTCTCCAAAAGTCAGTGGTAGGGTTGTGGTAGGGGAAGAGGGAAGAACGGAAGTTAAGAAGATTTAATTGACAAGTCATTGTATTATAAATATTCCATTAAAATGTGGGTGTACGTCTCCAACCCTCATGTGAGTCAACACACACCACATCGTCCACTGTTTAAACAATATACTTGAATCTTTTTCAAAATCAACACACACAAAATTGACATTTACACAACTAAAAATGTGTAGGGAAGGACGATAAACTTTTTGTAGTTGTGAAACTTTATTATTATTCTTTGTCCAATAATTTAAAAGGAAAATAATTGTTGATGAAGGATCACTGGGATAAAGAATCGTTTTTTTGGTAGAAATTGTTCAGTGACTACAAGAAAAATGACCAACTACCACTATGAACTGTGACGGTCGAATGAATGAAAGGTACTCGTAAAAGTTAGTCTCCAATGTATTTTCCATGTACAAAAAACTCATGGCTATAAGCTTCATCAAATCGTGTTGTGGTCCCCACTACGACCCATCAAAACTATAGAGATCACCTGTACTTCTCACAGAGAGAAAGAAAGATGCGGAAAAAAGGGGATCCTTTTATCATCTTGACTCCTCTCTGTGTACGAGATCATCTCTCTTAACACTACTCTCAACTTCTTTATACGGCAAGGCACTAAAACATATAGCAAATATTTAATAATTATGATTTTTTTCTTGCATTTACACTTCTCCAAATCGTAATTCACAACGGGAAATTTTTTTTTCTTCTCTCTCCTCCTCTCAAAATTGTTTTAGTCTCAATTTATTCAAGCAATAAAACTTGTCATAGTATTCTTCTCCTTCGTGTCTTAACCTCGTGGATCCAATTTTATTTTAAGGGGTCAGCCTATATTGGAATTTTGTTTTATAAAAAAAATTGCCCATTAAATATTTCATCAAACTCAATTTTACTTTAAGTGTATAAAGTCTAGAAACAAAAAAATGTTTATTAGATAAAAAAGGTCAAAATTAATTTGGAATTTGGTCACCGGAAATGTTTTTATTTTTGTGTAAAAGTTTCAAAAGTTTGTATAACCCGAAATCACTTATTATTTGGACCCCCAAACTGTGAAGAAGGCGGTTGTTTGTAATTCTCATGTGTTACAGAGAATCTCTGTCAGAGATACATTAGTTAACATGTGAATGGAATAAGCCAAAACTATTTTTTTGTCTGTACACATGTGTTTCTCCATTGTAAATTGTAATAGACATTTGCATCATCCCAATATGTATGCACACATGACTGTACAGGTAGAAAGATGAGTGCATCATCGACAGCATCTCTTAAAATTGTTGTGTGTATCTCATCGTCAGATTGACTAAAAGGGAGAAGGTTCCACTGAGTGGAAGATACAAATACAAAATACATAAAAAAAGCGAGCATTAAATAGCACTTGGGAGAGACAGGAGGCGTATTTATTATGTGCACACCTTCATATACTCCTCATCATTTGATGGATGAACAAACTAAAACAAATCAACAGGTAGGCTTTAATACCCTTTAAAAGACAAGTACAATTTTTTTTGACTCGTCTTGAAAACAGCAGTAGTCTCTCTAGTGTACATTTTATATAGCCACATAAAATTTTACAATTATTTCTTCTTCTTCTGGTACAATTTCCTCCTGGTCCATAGTCCCATCTCAATGTTATGTACGAATAGTACACATGCCATAGACAATAAAGTACCCCTAGATCATTAATTTTATGATTTTATGACTTTGTATAATAAAAAGAAGGAATTAAATGTCCTAATTTATAATTATCTCTCTTGTATATGGGTAACTATCCAAGGTATTTGAATGATTCCAATTTTGCGTCTTTTATTTTTTTTAAAACTATCTAAAACGATTCATTAGAGTTTAGTGACAAACGAAAAATTATTGAAAAAAATCCTTACCCCTCCCCCTC
>JAQIVZ010001895.1:0-26209 GCA_034700945.1 Arrhopalites spinosus
CATGAATATAAATGTAATGTCACGCCATTTGACCTCTTTGTACCTTGAGACAGAAATAGAAAAAAAACAATAAAATTCTATAAATGGCTTATTAGTTTCTTGTTCTATTGGGAAAAGGAGAGAAAAAATGGATTGACGTCAATGTGAAACACTTGGCGGGTGACAATTTACAACTTTTTCTGTTAATTGACAAGAAGTAGAGGCAGGTAAACGTTTCTTATATCACGTCATAACAATTAAGAGTGAAGAAAGTATGAAAGTAACTTTAGTTTGTGTCATATTATTTTAACCAGAAAAAAGCTAGACAGCGTAAAAGAGTGTGATGGGATAGAGAAAAATTGTTTCCTTGTCAAAAAAGAGTAAAATACGAGAGAGAGAGAGAGAGAGAGAGAGAGAGAGAGAGAGAGAGAGAGAGAGAGAGAGAGAGAGAGAGAGGCTCAAGATTTTCTCTGTTGCCTATTTCCTTTACATTGAACCTCCAAAAACGTTGTAAAAACGACAAGGCGCAGACTAAACAGACTCACAAACTTGACAGCGAGACCGGTGTAAAGAGAGAGAACGGGAGAAAAGTTGCCACATTACCCGGGTAACACTCAGACGAACAACTCGTCGCCTTCTCTCTCTGCTCCGCCAATATCCGCCTCTTTTAACTTTTCGTGTGTGTATTATATTACAAGTGCAGTGTAAATTATTTTCATCACATTTTGAACAAAAAGTTAAAAAACGTTTTTTTGAAATATCAATTTTATATCAATTGTGAATAACTTGACTGTGTTGTGGCAAAATCTTGAAAGAAAAATTCTTGTCATCATTTAAAATTGTAAGTATTAAATAATTTAATATAATTTATTATGTATACTAAAAGGATTTATAAATAATTTAAGCGTAGCTTCATACGTTTATTTGAAAAAAGATTGACGTTATTGCGGTGAGTTAAATAGACTCGAAACGTAGAGAAAATGTGTGGGATGACGTCAGACTCATACAAAAAACAGGACGACAATTTTTTGGCACTCATAATTTTAATCTTGGAAAAAAAGAATTAGTTTACAAATTTAAAACTAAATCTTCTCATGTTGTTGCATCATTCCCATTTTTCTTGTTTACACTTTTCTGTGAGAATAGCGGGGACTTGATTTTTGTTTATCTCTGTTGAATAAAATCTTGATGGAGTAATCTAGCCTGGAGGGAATTCGGTGAAAAAAAGTAGACAAAACCGCAAATAAACTCATAAAAGGATAAATATGGGGAAATCCATATAGGAAGGAAATAGGCCCTAATGAATGACATTCCCCACAATTTCTCTTGAGTTTCATAATCAATAAATAATTGTAGACTCTATTTTAATATTCACATATGTGCTATTAAAAGCTTTTTTTTCTACGTAACCTTGAAAATGTATTGGATTTCTACTCGCTTTGATACTCAAAATGTTTATTCAGTTGTTGCCATTCCCTCCAAAATGAAAAAAATAGAATAGGCGAGTTACGGGGAAAATGACCAAAGTTGTACAATAAATGCTGTTAAATATTGATCACACTCTTTTTCCTTCTAACAACACTTGGCACTCTGTTTAATTAATATTAAATGACTATCCCTATACTATGTACTCTATAGGTATAATATATATAACAGTTATAATTTTAGAAATTCCCTTTTTCAATTAAAGAACATGACAATCATCTTTTTGTATAAAATATTTCCTTCATTTACACTTTTTATGTCTCCATTTCATGTTTAAGTGAAATTCTTTCATTTTTGATTCAATTTAATAATCTTTTTGATCAATTTCTATATTTATAGTCCTTTTGTAGTACATATCATGAGTTATGTGTAGTGTCGTCAAATATTGACTTTGTCAATTTGAATTGCATTCAATGGAATTTATTTGCACTTGTTCATACAAATTCTAGTTGTTTTTTTTCCTTTCAAAGAAATTGCAATGACGTCACAAATTAATTTGTCATCTCAATATCAATTTTTAATTGAAAAATAAATGTTTATTTTCCGAATCGTTGATTCAAAATAATAAGAAAATAATTTACCGGAAGTATTTATTTGTAGAGAGATGATTTTTGAACACTTTGTGTGTTGACTTGTGTCACAAAAAAAAGTAAGCATGCAATGAAATGGCATGCAAGAATTTAAGCATGAAAAGAAGGGTAAAACCCGGGTATTGATGACATCACCATGATGGTTTGTCATTATCATTTTACCTTACGTCTACGTCTCTGTCTTGAGCTCTCAACGTCATCAGTTGAGTCCTCGCACTTGATGTGAGAGAGAGAGAGTGGCTACCGTACTGGAGCTGGAGTTGGCTGGAGCGAGTGGATTTAGGGGCCCCATATTCGCTCTCCATGAAAATCGATAAAACTCCAACTCGATTCCTCTCTTGTTCTCTACCAGAATAAACCACGAACTTTTTCCCTATACAAAAGGTACATGCTAGACAGTTCTATATGTAGAGAATGCACTCAAAATATGAAAATATCCTCCGCACTCTCTCCAACCTTAAGGAAGGTCCTTACTCGAATCTTGAATCAACGGCTATAGCCAGCCTTTATTATTACCTTGAACACAAAATGTCAAATGAGGATTTCCTCTTGTGAGAAACGCCGCAGTGGCTAAAGTTAGATGGGAATTTTCAGAGCATCTGCAGTGGAGGATTCGGTTTTTGTGAAAAAAAGGAAATGTTTTTTACTGGTAAAAGAAAGAGATGGAAGGAGGCTGAGGCTGTGGTGTCAAGTAACCTTGAGACTTTTCTAGCAAATTCACACACGTTCCTTTATAAGGCTCTCCTTTTTTGGCGAAGGGGAAACTGGAAATAAATAACCGGATCTTTTTACAAATTTAAGGATAAATTTTTCTATGTAATTAAATGAGCCCGTAAATACATAAAAAAACTGACAATAGCTTGGACTGAATTTTTTTTAAAATAGACTGACTTGACTTGTCAAGCTACTTGAATTTTGAGAATTTTTGTCGTGTAGAAATTTATTTTTTTCTTTTTATTTTAGAAAAATAAATTGACATCCTAGTCAATTCAATTTGATTTATTTTCAGATTATTTGATTGAGTCGCCGACAGAAGAGAAAATAATTTTAAATTGACATGTTTTTCCTTGTAATCTCATTTTTGATTAATTTTTTTTTCTTTTTGAGGGGTAAAGTCGACTCAATACAGGTCACCACCTCTTGTTTTGTGTTGCTCCCTTGTAGGAAATTAAAGTGTAAATTTAATTAATCAGTTGAATTAGGGTCGTTGTCATGTGTTGTCAAATTTATTGGACTTTTTTTTCTTTTTTTACTTCCTCGTACTCTGATGCTCATCTGATGCTCAAGTCATTTTTCAAGAATTTAAAAAAGTTTTTAAGAAAAAAATTAAAGTAAGATTTAATTAAAAATAATGACTAGAAAATGTGTCACTACTCAAAAGAGGTAACAACCGACGTGTTAGCGTAGTTATAAAATAATAAAAGTAAAATTTAACATGAAAAAGTACCTGTAGGCCACATGGAAAGAGTTGATGGTCTCTTCTCGTGATATTTATCAATTTCCTCTGTCTACGTTCTTTGTAGATGCATTAAAAGAAAATTCTAGAAAAAGTCGGTCGGGGTCAGGGATTGGGATGTGGAATTTAGGTACAAAATATATAGCCCATTGCACTCTCTCTCTCTCTTCCCACAGTACCAAAAAACTGTATAATGTGTTGACTACATGTTATGACTCACTCCGTCTTTGCTTCCCGGTTTTCTTGCCAGCTCCAATCAGAATCGTCAACTGGGTGACACGCCATTGCCTCCCCTTTTTTTCTACTTTTATTTTTTGGTTGGATAACCTTGTACATATTTATACTAACGATATTGTCTACAGCTACAACATTTAAATTCTTGGCATGCTACACTACAAAATTTTACAAACTGTACTTTGTGCATTATTCTACTCTCATAGGCAAATAGGAAATTTTATGTACATGGGAGAGAATGGAGAAAGTGATGTCATCTGAAATTTCGTGATCTTAAAGTACACACACAATGTAGACAGACAAGTAGACAGAATGTCTCTTCTTTTGTTACAGGTCATTGCATTTCATGCATCATTTCATACAAATAAAACCAATACAAAATTCCCTTTCTTCTCTCTTTTGATAGACCCAGACAAAATTTGTGCTGTACAAAAAAGGCATGTGTTTTTTGCAATGTAGATTCATGAACAAAATTATTATTAGTTTTTTTTGAGCTTGTCCTATAAAAATGAATGAGATTTAAACATATTTTCTGTGTTTGTGTAGTTTTATGAAGTCATCAAATTCTACTTTCACTACTTTCATCTTCCTCAAAGATTATTTTAAAAAAATGTGTTTTTACTACTAAATAAATGTACAGTGAAAGTAGTTTTGAGTTGCGCTCAAAAATTTATTGAGAAATTTTGTTTTGATGGCTATCAAGAGCAGAAAAATTGAAGTTTAGAAAGGGACTTTGAAATTATTTTATTTTTTTGAAGGGAAAAATGATTTTGTGGAAAAGAGATGTCAAGAGTGAAAGTAACATGGAGGAAGAATGTGCATTTTATGTACTTTTTGTATTTCAATTTTTGAGTTTACAAGAGCAGACTGCTCAGAGCAGTCAACCGGAAATATTTTAAACATAAATTTCAACTGACAGACTGTTGACTGTCTAGTGAAAATAACTAGGAGAGATTTTTTGGGATAAATGAACCTAGAAAATTATTTTCACTCCGTTCCCTTTCCCTGTCTCGCCTTCTCAAACAGGAAGTTGAAGTCATCCAAAGAGTCCAGACAGTACAAAAATGCAATCTGAAAATTCCACATGTGCATAAGGCCAACTATAAACCATTAAGCCACTTTTTGGTGTAAAATTAAATGATACATATGGCTAAAGTGCAATGTACTCCTGTAGTGTTCAAATTCCACTTCAAATGTCCATCAAACTTTAGTTTGGTTCAACTAAATTAATTATTTAATCAAAATATTATTTATGTATCTCTACCTCAAGCCAAGCTTCTTTTTTAATTAATTTTTTTTTCGTCCACTCTCAGTTTGAAAAAGTGGACCCCCACTCTTCACTGAAACTCATCCAATTAAGTTGTGCGGGACATGAATAGAAGAAAATAATTAATCTCAAGCATTTGCACATGCACTAACATGAAAGTCGCATGCAATGCCATGTCATGTCACGCCAAGATAAATAAAAAAAAATAAATAATCCCAATTCACACTCGTAGTCCGCCATTTTAAATTATAGACGATTCTATTAACATTTTCTAAAGAGTCTATTCCATATAGCCTATTTACTAGATGATTGTGACATAAAATTGATTGTAAAACTGAAAATACAAATAAAATAGAGACTCTCTATTTATTTACCAAATTTCTTGTCCACAATATTGACACACATGCCTCTGACTCCAGTAAAGTGACGAAGTTTCTTAAGAAATCCAAATCCTTGTTTATGTTTACCTGTAAGTAACTTAAATAATAAATACTTTAACAGTCTTTGTGTCCACCACAAGTTGTGAGTCATGGTCCCTAATGGCTCTTGTATTTATTTATTTTGCCAATATTTACTGAATTAATTTACTTTAAATCTAATTTAAGACCAGCCGCTGTATCAAAGACCGTTAATGGGGAAATTAAGAGAGAGCCATTTTTATCTCGAGTTTTTATCGATAGAGAAACATTAAAAATAGATGGAAAAACTATTATACTGTATATCTGTAATTGCCCTTTTTTTTCAACAACATTTACTACTTAACTACTAATGATCATTTCAATTTAAAAAAAATTCTTGATAATCTTGCATGATTTGAACTTGTACATATGAAAGAGTTTGAGGCTCTTATTCTGCCTGATGTCTAAAAATCTCCAACAAAATATGGATTGAGAGACAACCTTCACCTTAAACTTTAGAAGGGGTCAACTGACAATCTAGTCAATAGGCGTGGATTTTTGACGCAAATTTTTTTTGATGTGCTCATCTTATCTTGTACAGTTTGGTTAAAGTAATAAGCCAAAAGCCAGCAACTAGTTATAAATTGAAAACAGATAAAAATAAGATAAGCTTCTCTCTCATGTATATTCAAGTACAATGAATTTTGTTGTTGCCCCCCCCCCCCCCTGTCAATTTTATTCTTCCAATCATAATTAATAAATTAATATTTAATAATAATCTTGAACTACTACTTTACAAACTATTTGTAATACTTGTCGCAGGTTGAGCAACATAATAATAATAATTATTATTACATAATCTAAATTACGCAGATCTTCTATATACTGACTCAACATTTATTTATTATTATCTTCTAAACAGTTAACATGTGTGAGTTCCAACTACAACTCACTAAAAATTAAATTGTGTCTCAATCAAAATAATTCCTTAACCTTTGTCCTTGATTCTTTGTCATAATTTTAATTGTACACAAACTTGCAAGTGTGGAATCCTCATAAAATATCGAATAAACTTTTTCTGACAATGTTTAGAAAAACGCACGTGTCAAAATTGTGAGGGGAAAACTTGTGAAAATAACGATTGATGATTCTAGTAACAATTTATATTAATTCTTCGACTTGAGGCGTTGAACAATAGGAAAGAATCAGAAAAATGAATGACATTGAGGGTAGTGTTCAAGGAGAGAGAGAGAGGGGATATCGATGTCGTCATTGACATTTGATAGCTATTGTGGTTGTCCCCTATTAAAGTAGTACATATTATAAAAGTATACTAGTATATTAAATATAATTATTTCAAAAAAAAAGTAATGACTAACCTAGAGACTGACCAAGTTGTTGGTCTTATCTTGCTCTATTATGGTATTATGATAGAGTTATCTTAAGACTGAATTCTTATTCAAACTTGTTTCTGAGAATTGTTATATATTTTATGATAGAGTCAGTTAAATAGATATTCAGGATTTGTTTCAATTATAGTCGTACTTATATAGTCATTAGCAGTTAGTTTATAGAGTTCAAATTGCTACTCGTATCTTAGTTTTCTTAACTCGGTTTGTACCACATTGAAAGTATTAATCTTTAATAAATATACTCACATACCTAAGTACCTTACATACGTAATTGGATCAAACCGGCAATCGGCCTATTTTTTAACCATATTTTGACCGGCACCATGTAAAATAATTAATTGAACAAGTAACAGAGTAGCTACTAGCTAGAATCAAGTAAAAAATTTATAGACAGTTAAAAATTCATTTCCATTTTAATTACAGTTAGTCATCATCTTCTTGTACTACATTTTACATTGAGTGACTAAGACAGTTAGACATTTTCTATTTCTTTCAAAGTACTTTGTTTTACTTTTGAATGGATTTTGGAGGGAGTGATAATTATTTATGAAATAAATTTTGTAATTTTCGTAATCGTCATGATGAAGTCAAAAAGTACATCAAGTCACAATCAATTCTCTAAGGACTTCACTATGGTTCATCTTTTAGTATCAAAAATAAGGTAAACATTTATTTTTAAAGACATTTAACTTTTCACATGAGTGAAAATTGTTCACAATCGTTAAATATAATAATGCCAATTTTGTTCAAGTATCTACTTAAGTATTAATTCTATGAATAGAGCTCTCATACGTAAATCAAACAAAAAGGGTAACTCTGAAGGAGTTATTGACTAAAAATATGGTCAAATTCAAGGTTACTCCGAATTCCCCTCGATATTCCGAACAACTGTCAAATACACAGGAGGGGGGGGGGGTTTAAAACAAATAAATCAACCCACACTTTTTTATACCTAAACTTGTTTTATTAAAGTACTTACGTGCCGCTTTATGAGTCATCGTCACTGTATTTGAACACCTTTTGAGTGTCCAATTCGTGACATGTTGGTTCTAGGAAAAATAACAAAAGTTTGAGAAAAACACTTTGTCAACTTTGTCTAAATCCTTATGTAACATTTAGCCTTTGATGTCGCCAACTTTGAGATGGGGACTATTTTCTTTCATGTACAATTGACATGACACAATCAAATTACTTCATCAAAATTTCTTTTTAATCCAAAAAAGAAAAGAAAATTGCAAAAAATGATGAAAAGCATTGTGGTGGTGTTCAAGGATATCTATTCAAGTGAAAATTAAGTACTGGAGAGAAAATACATATTTCTTTTTCTTTTTGGATTTCAAAAAATAGAAATGTAAGAAAATCAAGATTAATGGAAGCCAATTCCTTATGGAGAATTTCTATAGAAAAAATAACAAAAAGAAAAGAAAAAGAAAAATGCCATACATTTCATGTACAGACGCTAGTGATAAATTTCGCCATTTTATTAGTTTTTGTAGTGAAAAAATATATTTTGATTTATTTCCGTTTTCAGTCACGCTTTCAATGAATGTCTCATTGATTATGGACAGCAATTTTTAATACAGTTGATAAATGTATGTATACTGTATACCGAAACAAAAATAGGAAGGTGACCCTGAATGGGTCTATGACAAGTCAGGTCAAGATCAAGGTCTACAATCTAACATGCGAGTACACTGGCCAGAACAAAGACTTGACTATAATTTTATGTTTCTGACGAACGAAACCCATGATAAGATAGCCATTCTAGGAATTGTAAATAATCTATCAAAAATAACCCTTTTTATTAATATTTATTCAAAATGTAAACATGAATTGAGTGGGTCCTCCCAAAAAAGAACAAAAAACTACGACGTAGATTCCTTCATTTACTTAAATCTATTATGTACTAATTTTTGCAAAAAATTACAAGGACAAAATTTCTTTTGTTAATAATAAGGGCAGTCAATAAATGTAGCACGTTCTTTTACAATGCTAATGACTCGGTTGATATTTAGTAAAAAAGGAGGAGGAAAAAGATGATTTATTTAATATAAATTAGGTAGTCTTTCAATATTTGACCTTATTAAATAATCCAAGAATTCAAAATAATGGAGCTAAGCACACAAAAAAAGGCTGATGAAGAAGGATAATGGAAATATTTGTAAAAATAGCTAACATCGTAATTAGACCTTTCCAGAAAATTTCCATCCAGCTCCTGGTCAACCTTTCTTTCCCAATTTCTGTTTTTGAGGGACAGTTGCAGTGGTACGTTGGTTGTGGACGAGATTAGACGAGTTTAGAGTGAAAAATATAAACAAAGTTATTTGTGTCTAATTCTACTAACGTATTCATCAAAAAAAGTCATATCATAATTGTGTCTGGATAGAAGGCTCGTCTCTCATTCTTATCACTTTTGTATTGACTTTTACACTCCTCCCGCTGTGAGCTTAACTATAGTTAACTATTTTTAACAGTTTTACAAAAAAAAAAAATGAATAGTTACATCAAACACAGCATGTAGGCACAAGCACCGACTTGTTGTAACACGACCCCAGACACTTTAACTTAAAAGTCCAACTGGGATGTGCTTTAGCATTAGCAGGTACACACACAGAGAGGGAGAGAGAGATAATCCAACAGTTTTCAGTTGATAGAAAATGTTGAGACTCTTAACTGCCAGTTCATCATTGACAGTCGACTAATTGACAACCAACTTACTTTGTCTACAATGTATTTACGCCGGATAACTTTTTTTTCTCTTTGTTAAGTGACTTTGAATTTTAACTCACCTGTTAAATTTTATTGTGATTTTCTTTGTTCTTTGTGGACGGTGGAATTTGTTTAAAGTGGAATAATTTATGTAATTCAATATTTTTACAAAAAAAAATAATTTGAGTGGACAATTTTTATACAGAATCTAAGAGAGAGAGAGAGTCTGTATTACAATTAACTTGTTTTAAATGTAATTATAATTTATATTATTTTACATGTGCCTACATATTTTATATGAATTTTTAAAGCAATTTTTACCATGTCAAGGAAAATTAATTTTGAGTTAATCATTTTAGTCGACATTTTTCCTTCAAGTGTCACAAAGTTAGTTAGTTAAAAAAATAATATTTTGCAAGGGAGAGTTGTGTTGATGAATAAAAAATTCAATTATTATTAAATAATAATTTTAAAAAGAAAATGTTTAGCAGACTTAAAAAATGCTGGATTTTTTAAAAAGTTGTATAATTCATATTATAAATACGAATTAAATGATTTAGATACATAAAAAGTATAAAGGTCACAAGTCAAGCGGTTCACGAAAGAAAAACAAGGGAGATAAGACAGAGAGAGAGAGAGAGAGATGATGAGAGTGAAGAAATGTATAAAGTTAGTTAAATAATATTTAACTAAAGGTTAAATGCTACAGGGTGGGTTATGGTTAGTTGGTATAGTTATAAGTAGAATGAGAAAGAGACTCTTTAATATAAATTAATAGAAAAATATTAAAATTGAATGGAGGATTGAGTTGTTAATTTTTTTGTGGTTTTGATTGGGTTGAGATCAGAAAGAAGATGTAATTGGATTGAGGGCTTGTGAGATGGTAGCAGTCCAGAACGACGTGGTTGGAGGAATCAACGAGACAACAACAACCACAGCAACATCAACAACATCCATCCCTCTCAACAATTCCACCACTTCCACTTCCACACAACCAATTCCATACAAGGAAGTCGTCGTCGTCGGCAATGGCCCCTCGGGTAAGAACTTTAATTCTTTCACGCAACAAATTAAAATGTAATCTGGTCGAAATTTGTACAATTAATTGAGATTATAATAGAAAAAATTATGTTGAACAGGTATTGTACAATCATACTTGTTAGCTGGAAATTGGCCTTACTACAATGGACTCGGTGAAAGCGTCAATGACATGCTCCACTACAGACTCTTGGCCAGCAGTGCCGAAAGTGGGCAGTCCATCTCCCTCGTCGAACAGGATCTCGACTTTTTCTCACAGGTAGAAATATTACAAACTATTTTTCTTTCGTTATGTCTTTTTTAACATTTTATATTTTCTTAACCAAAAAAGACAGTTCAAAAGAATTTATTTTTGTATTTGACTATTAGTGTCCCATTAGTTGAACCATTGATAATTATCTGTTGTTTATTTTGGACATTCCCATATTTGCAATTTAGCAACATTACAAAATCTCACAAAGAATTTTTGGCATGATTCTCAGACACAATCTTACAATTTTTGGCAATTGCAAAAAGTAGGCTATCTTGTTTTTTTTAAATGCATGCCAAAATTGTGTGTATATTTTGCATCATGTTTTTTTTCCTCGTTTGATGTCTGGAGACAGTCGAGTCTAAAAAACAATGGAAATCTGCAGTAGTTTGTTCAATGTCCAATAGTCCAACAATATTTTTTTTAGTTGTCAAAACAAAGATTTTATCTTTATAAAGAAATTCATATCCGTAATATTTTTTGAGACAAGGAAAAAAAGGAATAAAATTTATTTTTTAAAAAATAAACAAATAAGATTTGATGCCTGGCCTTGGTTTAAACTGTCCCATTTGTGTATTTTTTCTTTTTGGATGAATTAATCAGCGTGGATTTGACTTTGATTGACAAATTGTCGTTCACAAGAAATAATCATTTTTTTTGCATTTTTTTGCACGAGTTGTATAACTACAGATACATGTAATTGATACCGTGTCACCCATTGACCTTTTCCTTGTCCAAAATAAAATAAACTCGTGCTGAAAAGAGACAAGTTGATACAAAACAAGTTGCTTTTTTTGACATGAACTTATTGTGTGATATTGATTAGAAAATTTATGAATGGCTTCTTTGACTAAAAAATGACATAAAGTATTCAACATTTTCTATTAACTTTTTTCACTGCAATGGCAATGCCATTCATGTGAATTTAATAGTTTTTTTTTATGATTTTAATGATTTCTTTAAATTAATTAATATTTTTCAGGGCCTAGAGGGACGCTCAACAAACCCCGTAGCAATTTTATTTGACGAATTGAACCACCCACAAGCAGATCTTGGATTGGAATTGCCATCCCTATTAAATTGGGAATTTCGGCCAGAGAATAAGATTGATCATGTTGTCATTGGCAAAGGGAAGCCGGGAGGAGCCTGGCAAGGAATGGATGGAAATATTTTAACAATTAGTTTGGGTTGTTGGATGGAATTACCCCAAATGAATTTTCGGGATTGGACTGCTCAACAAAAAAGATATGGAAGAGAATCTCGTGCTTCCGTTGCCTCCGTGGCTCAATATTATTGTGACTATGTCAAGTAAGTGTGGAAATTTAAATGCCATTTTTATTTTTTCAAGAAAAAGACGGAAATCAATAAAAAATGATTTTTTGATTTTAGAAATTGGGGGTTACAAAAATACTTTTTGTGTGACTCGGTCATCACAGAGGTGACGAGACACAAACAAGTTCCATACAACTGTGATAATAATCTTGTAATGACTGCCGATGGGGTAGAGGGTGGGGAGGATGAAGCAGAACGTGGCTATCGTCGTCATACAATCAGCGAAATTCCCATGAATTGCAATTCTTACAGGGCTATGCGTAAACGGTAAATAATCCTAATGACAATATTTACATTATCATTGGAGTTGTAATAGTTAACTGTAATTAGGTCTAAATAATTTGTGTCGTTTCTTGTTTGGCAGGAATCGTCCATTATGGAAAGTCAAAGGATTTACAAAAATACAGGGAATTAATCGAACGCCTATTCTTCGGCCATTTGCATACATAACCCCTAACTTGGTCCTCGCCACGGGGGCTGACAAGCCTAATGTGAGTTACATGGAATGTTAAATGTTGCGTAGTTTTTAATTAATTTAGTTATGGAATTAAAATTTAAATAGTTATTTAATTCTCTTTTTTATTTTTTTTCAGGTATTAAATGTTTCAGGAGAGAATCTTCCATTTGTCTTACATTCCTTGAATCATTTAGAAAATTTAATTGCCTCTGGCCATTTAAATCGTGACTCTGATCCAGTTCTTATTGTTGGAGCTGGGCTCAGTGGTAAGAATCAAAGTTCAAATTATAATTAATTATTTTTCAAATAATCAAAATGGCCACAATTTTTTTTATTAAATATTATTCTATATAGCCGCGGATGCCATCATTGCCGCCAGATTTCATTGTGTTTCGGGTAAAATTAACAAAAATATTTAAATTAGTTTCACTTCGTTGATTATAAATATACAAAATTATTAATTAATAAATTTTTTTGTATGATTTTTCAGTGGTCCATGTATTCCGAAGGAATGTCAACGATCCAAATTTAATATTCCGTAACCTCCCAGCCATGTATCCGGAATATCACAAAGTTTATCAGATGATGTGTAATCCAGGATACGACTATTATGAAGGTTATGAAGCCCACATCGTCTCCGAAATTTGTCATGACCAGACTGTCGTCCTCAGTAGCAAAAATTGTAGTAAAAAGAAAACCATCAAGGTACAAAAAATATTAAACATTCTTTTTAAATATTTTTTGATATTATTTTCAATTAATAAAAATAAAAATAAAATTGTGTTGGATAATCTTCTTAGGTCTCGTACGTGGCAGTTTGTATCGGAAGTCAACCGGATTTGTCATTTCTCGGTGGGATTGAGAATAATCTTGGAGTTTTTCCTGGTCTCCCTGTCGATTGTCAACGAAATCCTGTCGAAGTGAATTTTTACTCTCATGAAAGTGTTCGAGAGCCTGGACTGTTTGCCTTGGGTCCTGTAGCGGGTCAAAATTTTGTTCGGTTCCTTCAGGGTGGCTCTCTAGCCGTTACAAATCATTTAGTGAGGCAACAAAAAAATGAATGAATGTCAAAAAAACAACATTTTTTGTGATTTTCTTCAACAAAAAAATATCTTATTCCACAACATTGCATTGGCCAAAATCATGGCCTCTTCGTACTCGTCCTCTCAAAAAAAACAAATTGAGACAAGGAATTTTTATGGTAAATAACAGGAGAAAGGGTAGGTCTACCGGAAAATTTTGATTCGGGTTTTGGATATGAAATGAGAAAAAACAAGAACATCAAAGATGAAAATCTCCTAAAAAATCATCAAGAGTTTTGGTTGAATCTTTTGAACCTCTTGAAGAGAATTTTTCCTTAAAAAACCGAAATTGTCTGGAGCATCATCAAGTTATGAAGACACAATTAACAAGAAAAATGAATCATCCAAGCGAAGTATCCACAAGAAAATTTGCTAAATTTTGAAAACAAAATTACGAGTTTTTTTAAAAATAACAATGGAATTTATATTCATTATTAGCTTTAATATTTAAACATAAAAAAGTACATATTTATTGCAGGGCTATTACAAACAACAGAACAAATTCGTCACATTCCGAAAATGAGCCAGCCCCTAAATTTGTTGTGGACGATATTAAATTAAATTAAATTCTATTGGAATCGAGGCTAAAAAATATTTATAAATTACATTTTTTAAATCAACAAGATATTTAATATAGGTATTATTCAAAAAAAACGATACAAAATTTTACTCATTCCTATTTTTTAGTAGAATATCAAAAAGAGAAACTTGAATAAATGTTAATTTAACATTTAAATTGTAGAATATTTTAAATAGACTTTTAAAAAGAGTGTCATTGTGCCTGTAAAAATATTTGTTAGTGCATTTTGAAACTTTGCAACGTAACGTAAAAATGTACCTTCCATAATTTTGTAGAAGAATTTCTAAAACCCAAAATTTTAAGTCCAAAAAAAATATTGTGATTTTGTAGTCATTCTTGTCAGTATCAAATTATCAAAATATTAAGAATGAAAAATATTAAGGCTAAAAAAAATATTGATGGAACAAGTTAATACCTGATAACGAAAGAAAGAGAGAGAAAAGAATCGTGAATAATTAATTAATAATTTAATCATTTTTAAGTAACAAAGTTTATAATTTTAGAAATATCATGCGGAATTCTAGCGAGTCTATTTTAAATGTATTTTATATTTTAGCATGCATTCATATTTAAATAAAAATGCCATTTTAATCATTATCATTAGAATAAAACTACTTGCGATAGTTAAAGAGGTTTCTATATTTCCAGCTGAATCATGATTTTGTTTCAATTTAAATGCCAAAAAATATGTTTTTGAGAGTTTAAATACTCATTAGAGAAAACCTTGGTCCGCTGTGGACATTTTCTCGAGTGAATTATCAACAATTTTTATTTTACATGTCTATTGTAAATTGTAATTTACTTTTATTTGTTCAATTTAATCATTTTTAATGAGCTTTCATGTATTTTTCTGTTACTTTTGTGTCATTTGTATTATTTTACCAACGTCTCTTATTTTTAAAAAAACGCAAATTGTACCTTTTATGACGCAGAGCAATAAACAAATAAAAAATGTAACTGCTGAATGACTCAACTAATTTTGCTATCTGTCTTTTTTTTTTAATTTACATCATTCATTCTCCAGTTTTATCATTGGATGGGGGATGGCTCAAATTCAGGTTGTCATGCAACAGGTTTTCAATCAGTATTCTGAAAAAAATCATGTTCATGCAAAATCGTATGCTCTACAAAACTGCCTTTTCGCTTTTTCAAAATTCTTTCCTTATTAACCTTACCAGAGGTCCTTTTGACTTTGACCTTGAGCAGGGGTTATTATTTAGAGGGTATTATTTATTATTATTAGCTTCACGCCGTTTCCCATGAGGGAAATGACACTTTGACCCGGGTTTTCTCAGGATTTTCTCGCTATGAAATGCTCTAACCTGACTTTTCGTCATCAGGATGACCTAAACTACGAGTATGCTAAGTCCCATAATTCTAGGGCTTGCCGACCACATGGTCTCTCCTCGTCAGCTTGAATACAATCTAAACAACGCGTTTAGTTTCATCAGTTGAAAACTGATAACTGAAAACTATAAAAAAAATCATGAATTTTTTCTTCAAATTCCACCGTTTTAACATTTTTAGATGAAAAATGGCTTTGTTTAAAGAAAAAACTGTGTTGGATTCAATCAGATTTTAATTAAAGTAACAAAATTGTTGTGGTGATGTTGAATATTGTCAAAATTCGATCAAAGTGATGGAATCTCAATATTCGACCAAAAACTTAGGCAAGAATCAATTGCATCACCAAGACAGGCTTTTTCTCTGTTCTCTCATTCTGTCATTAACCATTTGAGCCTTTTGTTTTATTTGGGGTTGTTGAATTCATGGCCCATGAGAGAAAAATGGATTCGTTGCTAGGAGACGTTAGACAAACAACTGCTAGCGACTGCAACGATTCAATTAGAGAGCACTCAAAACAGACCTTTTTTCAAAGTGTTCAATTTAGACAAGAAATTAGTTAAAAATGTCAGCCTCATCCTCATCCACAAGATTTGGTACAGCTTCACACGGCAGATCGAAAACATCATCCGCTGCCTCTTCCGCCGCTGCTAATAATGGAGTCATCAGAGAATTATTACCAAAACAAGGGTACCTTTTTAATTGTAGTACATTTAAATAAATAAACAATTAAATGTTAATTATATTTGCATATTTTATAGACTAGTTCATTGTGAAGACTCTCTCACTTTTGTTCTCTGTAAGCCAAAACTTTTACCTTTGAAATCCTACACAATGGAGAAACTTGAAAAGATTCAACAGGAGTCTATGGAGAAAGCAAAACAAGAAATTCATGCTTCTAATTTAGATTAAAATAAGTTAGACCCACATTAATTTTGTTCAAGTAAAAATTCTGTTTTTTTTATTTTCATCATAATTTATGGCTGGACGGAGTCATGTTTTCCCTTTAGAAATGCATAAAGCTCACTTTAACTTTATCAAATCATAATTACAAAAATGTATTACATAAATATTTTTATTTTGTGATTCATTGTCTCTCAATTGATTGCACTTTTTAAAATTTAAATGCTCACATAATTAATGCTACACTAATTAAACTAATTATAGCTGTAGCTATCCCACATTTTTATTTTGGCTATAGCTACTCGTAAGTACAGTCAGTACAACAAATATTTTTTTAGATAAATACAAAACTGGAATTTGTAATACAAAATTGTAATATAAAATTAATTGTGATTTGTATTTAATAAAATTGTTCTAATAAACATTTTTTATAAAAAAAAAAACAACCTTGGACGTTATAGTCTATTGATATGATTATTTAAATGCACTTTAAATATTTCTATGTAAATACTCAACTAATGAGCAGTTTGAAGAATCAATTTAAAGAAGAAGACGTTGAAGACTTTTTGATAATATTTAAGATGGGTAAAATTGTCATCTCTTATAAGTATGTTGGACTTAATATTACAAAAATTAAATCCTAAATACATTTAAATGTGCGCGTAAAATAAAGTTAAAAGTTGAAAGTGCTTTGGATATTCTTTCTCACAACCCTACAACTTAATCACTAATTACATTTTGTAATTAAAATGTCATAAATTAAGTTAATGGACGGAAAATAAGAAATGATCAAGTATTTAATCTTGCAAGTAATATAAAACCTACTACCCCTCTATAAAATTGTAGTTAAATAACTACATCATTAATACTTGAAATAATTATAAGATTCATCATTGAAATTGAGAGTCTGTACAGTAGAGAGATTCGGACGGTTGAATGAATTAATAATACGTAAAATATGTAGCATAAAATATAAACCTACAGTACTTAAATAGTTGTTCGTCAATTGATACTAATTAAGTTTAAAGAGAGACTTGAAATTGGAATCAGACTCATGGCCACTCACTTTTCAAATGTAATTGTCATTACTTAAATTTGTATACGGAAGTCTTGGCTGCTCAATACATAACAATTATATTAAAAATTTAATATAAAAAAAGCTAATTAAAAAGGAAGAGAGCTAATAATCCAAGGAATGGAAACAACCAGAAGGAATGAATTGAGCTAGCATGGGCTAATCTACATTTGAACATGTCATACCTTGTCTCATTCCCTTTAACTAAATTAATAAATTCAGCTTCAACTAATTGTCCATCATAATAAGTTATTGGGTCTTCAAATGGATATTCATAACCCTGTTTACACTCACATTTATATCCTCCCGTATCAAAACCACGACCTAATATTGGCACACAGTATGAACTTTGCCGATCACATTTATCCGTATTTTTAAATGCATTTGGTGTGTAGTATTGGGATGGGCATTGGTTGATGTCCAAAACTAACAACTCCATCGAGACCACCACCACCCCTTTGAATTCTGGCTGGAGACGAAGAGAATCTGGACCAAAGAATGGAGATGCGTAGCTCACTAACCATTTCTTGACAGGTCCTTCACAGTCAAAGTAAGGTGCAGTCCAATAACCATGATTGAGATTAGCAGCTCTAAAGTAATAATTAAAATATTTATTATATTATTCCTATTAAAATACCTACTAGTTTGTACTTATAGTAATTAGTAATATTGTATGTACCTGTATGATGTTGGATATTGTTCAAATTTTCGAAGGAAACTTCCAGTCTCATTATTACGAAGATGAATTTTCAAGTAGTGTTGTTCCAAGTCATCAAAATTAGTTGCCCATCGATTCTTGAGTAACTTGAAGAATGGTTTATTCAAGTATACTTTGTCTGTTTGATTAATTCTGGCTAAATCTTCCAACTTGAAATTTCTTGTATTGAGTTGAGTCTTGTAAGCAAAAGGAGCAAAAAGAGTTCGATTTGAGAATTTATTTCTATCCCAATAAATACCAGCAGACCAAATTCGAGTATCTCCCAAGAGTAAACTGAGTGTCTCTCCAATCATTTGATCCTCTTGTAAAGGCTTGTCCGGTACTCTTTTTCCAGGAAATACTTCATCTGGATCAACAATTTGAAGGTATGATGAAATAAAATTTGAAAGACGGAGTGCTTGAAGGGCTTCATTATTAAATTGTTTTTCTGCTCCAAATCCAATGTCACCATTCAAAAGTAACTCGTGTTTTTTGTACCTTTGAAACAAATACAAAAAAAACAATAATTGTTTTTTTATTATTATACATTTCTAAGTAAGCATTTGCTCTTTTTTAAATGCACAAAAATCTCTCAACGATCAATAGTTTGGTAAAATTCAATAAAAAAATATAAAAAAATAAATGAAAACTCACTTTTTACACGTGGAATTATTGACACTGTTAATAAATTTGATTAAAGCATCAGCATTTGGTTTCTTGTCTGTTGTGGTCTCATAGTCAAATTGTCGTGTTGTAAAATTTCTGTACTCTCTATGCATCTCTAAATATTTTTCCCGAATTTCTGGACTTGCCTTTTCCCATTGAACGGGCATTTTTTGAATCCAACCAATTTTGTCACAATCAAAAAATCGTCGATACACTTGTTCTTGACTCCTTTCCAAAATTTCACCAAGGAAAGGTCGTCTATCTACGTAAGGTAATCGATAGCCAGGTTTACAACGACACTGATACCCACCCCTTCGAAAACCATACCCATCCAATGGGTCACATTCTGTAGTCTCTTTACACCTAGCAGTTCCAGCATACTGATTCGGACCCGGATTACCATCACCTATAGGGCACTGATTGATGTCAATCCGTTCAAAATCCATTTCCAAAACACTCACTGCGGTATAAGTTGGATACTCAATGTGACGAAATCCTGTATGACGAGGAAATATGTCAGCAATTGGGACGGCAGCCCCAATGATCCATTTATTACTTCGACCACAATCAAAATAAGGACGAGTCCATGACACTGGACCGGGTGTTTCATCTGCACCGGGAGGACCATGGAATGTGAATGTTTCATTTGTATTATTAGAGTAACGAATTTCCACTTGATATGTTGTTTTTGTGTCATGTCTTTGATTGACTTTGTCAGGGAGCCAAGATGTGTAGTATTCATTGATTCGATAGTACTCTGATGTGTAATTTTGAGTTTGGGAATTTGAATTAATTGAACCCAAATCACGTACGATGAATGTGTTCAATGTTGAGATTCTTTCCAAGTGAATAGGATCATTAAAATCATCCGCTCTGTACAATTAAATAGGCAAAACAAAAATATTAGACTATTTATGTTATAGGTACTTGCCATATAAATGTACTTTTAAAATAATCATGAAATAATAAAAACCTGAATGTTCTTGGAGCAAATAAAGGGAATGTTTTATTGAAAAATCCACGATATGAAGGGCTGAAAGAGCTATTAGGACTAAAATAAATAGCGCTGCCGTTGATCCAATGATTAGATGATACGTCAGCCACGGTTGACAAGAAATAGTACATCATACCGGGATCATAAGTGTCATTAATTGCAGGTCGAATGAATCTAACAAGAACAAATTGATATTACATCGAATCATTCTATTAGAATGTTGACGACAAAAAAATGGATAAATATATTTTAGAATTCATCATGTCATCTTACCTCGACTGAAGAATATAAGACCAATAAAAAGCCCGATTGAGTGCCATGTTATGTAAATGAAGTAAAGCTGTCCGATTTGGAAAAACTGGATTAATATTGATATCTTTGATATCCGGTTTATGTGTCACTGTGTCTTCTGGTAAATAAAGTTCTGCTCTTTGTTTGATCTCACAATTTGCAGGAGTGACAAGGTCAAATCGTCTTTTAATCTCATCAAAAACTGTTTCAAAAGTTTTGAATCAAAACAGAAAAATGAAATATTAATAGATTTGTATAGCTCGATTGAAATATTATTAAAACTTTGAAATTTTCAAATTGACAATGTATTTTAATTTTATTAAAATGTAAAAATAAAATAATTACCATCTCGAGCTTGCCATCCAAATTGACCATGAACTAAACAAATATTATTTACAAAATTATAAGCCAGTAAAATGGTCAGGACAGTGCCCAAACACTGTGACATTTTGAATCCCATTTTTCTATCTTCTTTAACGTCAAAAATTGACCACCGGCACTCTCTCAGGAAATAATACTATTCAAAATGACAACTCCAATACACATTGGTCAAGCACTTTAAATTATAACTATCATTTAATCCACAAAACAGTTTAAAAGGAAATAACTCCGAATCGGCTGGTCAAAGTTCATTTTTGATGTCTTTGATTCTTCATTGCATTGACACCACACACCAAAGATTTCAAATTTTAATCCATTAATCCACAAATTGTATTTTTACTCAAAAAACAACTTATTTTGTACCACTGTGATGATGAGGATGTGAATAATGAAAATGTCAACAATATAAAGGTATAAAATGTATAAAACTATTAAAAAGTGTCAAAAAAATTACAAATATTAAATGCTAGCTAAGGTGTGGCGGGTCTCTAATGCTTAGAATTTACTGGCGCTTGTGATTCACCTGTTGTCGTTAAAAACCTTTGAAAAATACAAAGGGACTTATTTTTTATTATGCAATGCACCTTTCAAAGGGAACAGGTTGCAAAGGGAGGGTACTTTTCATTAAATTCCCTTTTTATGAATTGAGTCAATTCAATTGACCCCGAAAAAAACCAAAATTACCACTTAATTAGGCACACATTCATTTTATTAACATGTTCCATATATGAAGCCCAAACAAAAATTGATTGTATCAAAGTGAAAAAAAGAGAATTAATTATTAATTGTAAAAAAATTATTTAATAGTAAATTTGTAAATTATTAGAATGATTTAATTGATGATGTGGAGGATTAAACATAATGGCACTATGATAGTCTTCATAAAAATCATCATTCAAAGTATTTGAGGGGGGTAGTTGACAGTACGAGGATTGAATTGTCGTCACTGTTGAAACGGGAACATTTGGAGGTTGTGGTAATATATTTGATGATCTCTACATTTTGAAATAATCTAACATTAAATGTAATTTATTTTAGTTTAGCTGTTTTTTTGAAAATAGCTTTTAAAAAAATAATAATTTTACCAATTTTTTAGACTCTGAGAGACAAAATGTACAAATCCGACTTTGACTTGGACTACTTTGTGGAAATTGTCCATCATTCTCTCCATGAAAATTTTCTGTTTTATTAATCGAGTTAGATAATTAAAATTTTCTAGTAATTTTATAGGGATAAATAATTGTGTACCGGCAAGAAGATGAGAGGATAAATGAGAAATGTAGGAGGATGCCAGACGAAGAGTCTCAATTTTTGACAATTTTCTATCCTGTGGTTCTGTGGGTATAAGCGTCCTTAGGGTCGTATAGGCTGTGTTGACGCTGCACTAGAAAAAAGTCTTTGTATAATAATTGTAAGTAAATAAATAAATAAATTCTAAATTATTTTTCTACATTATTTAAATTATTAAATTGTAATTGTACCAAACTAAAGGAGGAGCTGACCTTTGTGTTTTCTCTCTTTCTCTTGTATTTGAATTACAATTAGTCGTCAATAAATTTCCACTAGTATCAGATTGTCCACTAGTGGACATCATTCCTTGCCCTTTTTTGTGGGACTGACCCTTGCCCTTCTTTTTTATGGGATTTACCAAAAGTCTTGAGTCCATTTTCAATCTTTAAATCCTAATCCAGTTAAATTCTATTTTAATTGATCCAGATGCCCTTTCCATATCTTTTATTTTTTCTTCTCATAATTCCAATTCCACACATGATCCACTTTTCCCCAAAAATTTTCCATTAAAAATATTTTTATAAAATTATCATCACTCTCAGACAAAAAACTTTTGTCCCTTGCAACAATCACAGAGCACTAATAAAATTGTACAGTACAAAATTCCAATGAGAAAAACTTGCTTTCCGTCATCATCCCTCCAAGTTGACTTCAATGATGAGGAATAAGAGAGGAAGAACTGGAGACTGGTCAAGAGAGAGAGAGAGAGAGAGAGAAGGATAATAAAGTAAATGAGTGTAGAATTAGCGTTCAATTTCCCTTTAATTGAGCTTGAAGGTTGTTCTCATATTACTCACAATTAGTTGGTCTCTCCCATGTTATGTCATATCCCCTCTTGTCAAATTTTGTACTCGCACCACCAAAACATCCTCCCCCCAACTCAATGAAGGATCAAGATAAAACTGACTGAAAATCTTTTTTTGGGTCTTATGGATCATCTGCTACAGAACATGACAAGGGAGGGAGAGGGGGGTTAGTGATATACTCCATGTAAAGTGTATTCTTGTGAATGAGACGAGGATGAGAGGTTCCATATTTTTCAGTCCCGTTCAAGAAAAATGTTACAGATTTCCTACACTTGTACCCTCTCCATCACAAAACATAATTATTCCCTAGTAGACTAAATGTCTCCTCATGTTCCCAAAAAAAAGTTTCAAAACTCCCATATTGACTCATATACGAGTACGAGGGGGGGGGGGGGTTTGGAAGAATAAACAAATAAAAAAACTTGTAGAAATATTTAATTGCACTAGTTAAAAGGAAAGACTGCATTTAATTTATTCAAAAAACTGCATCAACATAATATAATGGTAGCAAAGAGGGAAATTTTTATTTATTTGCATGTTGATACATGATACAGTAGTGTAGTTTTTTTTGGTAGTAAAAAAAATGGGTTGAAGGATTGACATTATACATGGGCCATTAACTCCATGTTCATCCATTCAGAGTCATTTTGTGTGAGTAAAAATCAACTCGAGGGGGGGGGGACAGAAAATGAAAAGGAAAAGTCAATAAGATTGAAAAACTTCAACTGTAAAAATGGTATTCAGAATGTATGTGAGTAATATAAGCTTGTACTTGTAGCAATGAAAATAGTCAATAAGACTTTTTGATAATCTTCAACTTAACTTGTGTAGTTGTTGATTGCTCTCTGAGTTAGAGGAGGAGGAGGGGAAAAGGGCAAAGAAAACACAGATGGGCCATAAAAACAAGGCAAGGGACGATGGAGGGATGAATGGTAAAACTATCAACATGAATCTCTTCCTATACTCTCCATGTCTACACTAACTAAACTTAACTAACATGAATATGAGAGCGGTCAAAAGGCAAATGTACACGTGTTTTTTTCCCCAAACCAACTTAACATCATGTTACTTTATTTATTATGAGAGTAAAAAAGAAAAAAAAATTGACAATTGTATTTTTGAATTAATTTTGTGGAGCTTTCTTTGAAAAATTTTTATTGTTAACTAATTAAATTAATTTGTCATTTTCAATTAGTTAACATGACTTTGTTATAAAAAAAGGAGATGTGTAGAGGAGATGAAAGCGGAAGTAAAAAGAAGGAAACAAAGTTTTAAAGGAAGATTTTACAAGGATTTTGGAGGTTTTTAAAACGGAAAAAAGGGACAAGATGATCTTTCTCTACTTGTTTGGCGGTCCCTTTTTACTAGTATACAGTGTGTAAGTAATTGTGAAAAAGTGTGAAAAACTAGTACTTTTTTTGCTTCAACTCTCCAATTACAAATCTCAAGGATCATGACAAGGAAGGCTGTAGAGACCTTTCAGCAAAAGATTCATTCATGGACACAAAAACTTTGGAGGGACGCCCATGAGTTTCCCCCCAAAAATATTTTTTCCCCGATTTGTTTCTCTCTCTTATCAATGCAGCAATGAGAAAAAAGTTTTTGAAAGAATGGGCTTATGTAGCGGAAAAGTGTCTCAAATTTTGTGACCATTTAAGCACTAAATATTTCCAGATGCCCTCCTACAACAAGACTTACAGCTTACACCAAGTTGAATGGAGGAGAGTAGAAGAATGTCAGTGTAAAAAAATGTAAGAAAAACGTTGGATATCTGAGGAGAGAGAAAATTAGTGATGAGAAATTTGTAATCATTTAATACTCATGATGAGTTTAACAGACTACTTTCTCAACTCTTTAAATGGTCTCTCCTCGAATCTCTAGAGTTAGAGAATATATATATAACAGTTGATATTTATTTCAGCTGTATTTATTCTGTCTTTCAACTTGATTTTCAAATTCTATTTTCAGTCATCTCTCTCTCTCTCTTGCATCTTCCAGTCCAAAACTTGCACCCACATCTGCATCGACTAGAAAAACTGACTGGGTAAAAATAATAATAAATGTATCCAAACCAAAGTTTTTCAAAGACATAAAAAAGAAAACATAATTTTTAAATATTATTTCTCACTTCTCACAATGGTGGACAGTAGCCGCATTGCGGCTACTTGTTCTCTTCTTTTTATCCACAAATAATCAAGACTATAGTAGATTACGTAAATAATGGAAACGAAGTAATTTTTTGCAATGAAATAATCATAGTCACAAAAAAATTTAATTGATAAAAATACTCTTTATTAAAATTTTGGAAACCTACAAAACTAGACTCATTAAAATGATATAATGTACTCTATAAATATCCGCACTTTTATGTATATATAACTATCATTCACAATCATAATTATTTATATTAAAAATTAATGAGTAAAAAGAAAAAGATATAATACATGTTACAAAAACCTTAGGTACATGTAGGAAAGTAGGAAAGAATGTGAGCTAAAGAGATTGGTAAAAAACGAAGTCTTAATAATTTATAATATTTATTTTTTTGTATATTTTTAAAAATTATTATTCACGATTTATTGTAGTAAATAATTATATTAAGAAGAATTTTTGTTAAAAACTCCAGTATATCAAGTATTAAAGTGATTGTTGTTTTTCTAAAAAAGAAGACTTTTGCTGGATGAGAATAATATTGTGATGCGATTTACGAGACAGTTTGTACGCACAATGTTTCATCAAAACATGATCATGTATATTAATTATAATTATATTGTTACTGGGTACGATTATTAATCATCTTTTTTTTGTAACGACTATATCAAAATTATTATACTCTTACACATCGACGTACATACTTACATACACTGCGATTTAATGTTTTGAAGCGAGGTTTTATGAAACAAGTGGATTGATCAACAATTACAGTACGATCCAGCTGGTTCTGAATCTGTATCTCGAAGAGACACGCCGGCTGCTCCATAATGATCAGATTCCCTATGAGAAAAGAGAAAATTGTTCATTGTGAAATTAATTTATATCAGTCTCTGTAGTTTGTAAATGAAATAATAACCACTAAAAATGGTTTAAATATTTAAAGTTAAAATTATTACCAAAGGCCAGGTGTTTGTAAGATTTTTTGGACAAGTTCCTCAAATGCGCATTGTACCTATGGGTAAAAACAAAGCATTGAATGACGAGTTAGCTACTAATTTGCAAATTAATAATTTGCATAGTTTAAACCATGATTATTTAGTCAAATATATGAAAAACTTGAGACAACAAATTTGCTTACCCCTTCCTTTGACTTGGCGCTTGCTTCTATAAATAGCATAGCGTGCCGACGAGCAAATTGAAGACCCTCTTCTCTACTCACAACACGTTCCTGAAGACAAAGAGAGGTCAAAGTAAGTACATTATTATTAAAAAGACTCTTATATAGATTTATGAGTGACCTCGAGATACCGGTATCATGTAACCACTCAAATTAAAGATT